>JAGDQP010012873.1:38867-49208 GCA_022664845.1 Lepisma saccharinum
TATATATATATATAATCACAGCCATATTCATTCCACTAGTGGATGAGGCCTCTCCCCGAAGGGAGGAGTTGGTCTACTGCTCCCACGCTGACCAGACGGGTTGGGAGAGGAGAACCGAAGCTCTCACTGTCTTTTATTCACAGCAGCTCCCCAATTGTCCTCACGATGCTGGGTCAACACCGAAATTTTTGTGCTCCCACCGGGAATCGAACCCGGGACCGCTCGCACTGAAGTCAAACGCGCTACCGACTAGGCTACGCAGGAGGTCATATATATATTTACATCCGTCTACCATTGTGGAATCCTTGACATTCTGTATGTTTGTGGGACCCACCATTGATTATTATGTATAATTATATGTAAAAGCGAATATTAGACTTAGAAATTATCGTTATCAACGCTATTTACTTCGATTTTAGAAAATCCAATTTTTCCCCTCCCTATTCATGCAATAGTCAATGTGAATCCCTTTTATTCTTTTACCATTGCGGGACCCATATACGAATTTTTCATACTATCATTATGAAACCTTTCTATGTTCAGTCGTACCAACCTTTGTGCTTCATGTCAGTACTTCTAAACATGATGGTATCAGGAAACGATAAATGAAAAATTGAGGGGTGTAAAAGCATTTAATAACTTTTCCTGGATATTATTTTTCAAAATAAGTTATACCCAGCTGCCGTGGCTCAGTGTTAGAGCATTGACTTAGCAATGGCGAGAACGCGGGTTCAAACCCGGGTCCGGACATCCTAACTGACGTTTTCCCTGGTTTTCCTCGGTCACACGAGTCAAATGCTGGGATGGTACGAGAGAATTACATGCAACATTCCTTTACATAAATATATCATTAATGGTACCTTTATTCCAGTTGAGTAAAAATAAAAGAAAAATAATCAATTACCACTACTGGGAATGAAAGTAGGATCCCCGGTTCCGGACGAGTGATCTACAAGTAAGTCAACGAGATCTTTATGTGAAGGAAACTAGCGTCTAATTCTTTCCTGTTACACAATTCCTTGAAGGCTTTCTTCATTAAAAAAGATATTTGAATTTAAAGTCTCCACTTGTAGTCGATTGTCTTCACTTTCCACTGAGCTGAAGCAAAAGGAACACTCAAGTACACAGAACTTGGTCGTGGCTGTAGTAGCTTAATTGTAGGGCACTAGGCTGGCAACTGGGAGATCTAGGTTCAGCATTCTAGCAGTAGAAATGTAATGTTGTGTAACATAATTAAAACGCTTCAGCTTAGTTCGTGGAAATGTACTCATCAAGACACCCCATGCAGATACATCGTTGAATTTTTCTACATCCTTTTTTTTAAAAAACAAGCTATATTTCGTATTAGAGTAAGCATGCCTTTCATGCCCGCGAATTCTTCATTCAATTTCTTGATTTTTTTTATTTGCTACACATTATTTGCTTTAGATTAGCTGAAATTATTTAAAGTTGGTTCTGTTAAACTAAATTAGGAGATGTAGGATAGGTTACTCTGTTCTGTTCTTACCATAATCTGGATTCCTTTCCAATTTCCTTTTATGGACTGAATAGACAATTTTGTCATAACTCAGTTACGAATTCCTTTCCAATTTCCTTTTATGGACTGAATAGACAATTTTGTCATAACTCGGTTACGTCCGAGAGATGACATCCCCCGACGTTCAGTTTTCCGGTGCAGGGATGAGGAAGGTAGAATCTAGTGCATTGAAGTACCACCCTGGTATTCAAATTGTGAGTCTGATGTAAACTCTGCAACCCCTCAGTGAGGGTGGCCGGGAGCGGGCTCGAATTGGCGTACCTCCCTATTACCTACCGGAAATCCGGGACATTCCTAGTTGCCACGGGGCTGTGTGCTGCACGTCTGTTGATGCGAAAATAATATGCCTGGAAAAAGTTTTAAAACTTTAGAAAGCAATCTATAAAACGTAAAATGTCAATTTTCAACCCGGACACTCTGATCACTTTCGAAACCGTGATAAAATCCTTACATACGTAATTACTTTCTATCGAAAAGTAAGCGATGATTTGCAGTTCAGAACATTTGTAACAACGCGTAAGAATTATCTTTGCACTTAGCATTTTTCTAATGTATGAGACTCTGTTTGACCTAAACAGCATAATATTCATGTTCGTCTCCTCCAGGAAGTACTAGAAGTTACTCAAAGCAGTGCAACCTGAATTCTGTCGGACACTTTCAGTGGTGGTGTCATCCCCAAATTCTCGAGCACCCTTCCCCAACAACAACAACAACAAAAATAAATGAAAATAAACAAATGAATAAAAGTAATATAAAAATAAAGCTAGAAATCTATTGAGAACCTGCAAAACTCTACTTACACCCCCGAAACTGAAATTTTTAGCAGAATCGCTGAGTGCAAAGGATGATTTATCATAAATTTTGAATCTACCCATTCAACGACTCCTTAAATAATAACTTTCACCTGGGGCGGTTTAGTTGGAGTTTATTTTACTATTTCTAACGTATTAGCAATAAGTTCTACTATTTCTAACGTAAACTGCCATAATTTTATCCAAAGTTGTTAGTTATGTAAGAAGAAAGAACAGATTTTGAATAGTTCCAAATCAATTTAGTGAATTCGGATTGTTCAGATCATTACAGATTCCTAACAAGTAAGTATGTTGAAATTGGTGCTGGCAAGGATCAACAGGTTTCCTGGAGGTATTAAAGATATGTATGGGCACTGGGCAGGGTACAGAATCTTCCCAATTTATGTGGGGGAGGTGTATTTTCTCTGTGGAATATATTAAATTAGAACCTGCGTTAAGCTCGAAAGGGTTTAATAGCTCTTGAGGGAAGGAAATGTCCCATCTCCTCCATCATTTCGCACCCTGTGTATGGATAAAAAATACACATATATAAAATGTGTATAAAATATGCACAATTACGCCTAAAAATATTCCAATTCTGCTTAAAATTCTGAATGTAGAGGGCGTTTGTACCCATTGACCGATACCATAAATAGGGTATGTCTAAATTGCTTACCAGCACATTTTTGGCGCCACCGCCGAAACTAACAGCGCCACCACTACCAAAATGTGTCAACTGGTGCTACCCACGAATACTACATGTTGACCAAGTATGAAGTAAATATCTCAATTTCAACTATTTCTTTCGTACCAAAAACAACGAAAAATTTGGTATAAAAGCGCCACCGCCGAAATTACTGGCGCCACCGCTCCAAAATGTGTCAACTGGTGCTACCCACGAGTACTACATGTTGACCAAGTATGAAGTAAATATCTCAATTTACACTATTTCTTTCGTACCAAAACGACGAAAACATTGGTATAAAAGCGCCACCGCCGAAACTACTAGCGACACCGCTACCAAAATGTGTCAACTGGTGCTACCCACGAGTACTACATGTTGACCAAGTATGAAGTAAATATCTCAATTTCAACTATTTCTTTCGTACCAAAAACAACAAAAAATTTGGTATAAAAGCGCCACCGCCGAAACTACTGGCGCCACCGCTACCAAAATTTGTCAACTGGTGCTACCGACTAGTACTACATGTTGACCAAGTATGAAGTAAATATCTCAATTTTCACTATTTCTTTCGTACCAAAACGACGAAAAATTTGGTGTAAAAGCGCCAGCGCCGAAACTACTGGCGCCACCGTTACCAAAATGTGTCAACTGGTGCTTCCCACGAGTACTACATGTTGACCAAGTATGAAGTAAATATCTCAATTTAAACTATTTCTTTCGTACCAAAAACAACGAAGAATTTGGTTTAAAAGCGCCACCGCAGAAACTGCTGGCGCCACCGCTACCAAAAAAAGCCAAGTGGTGCTACCCAATAGTGCTACGTGTTGACTGTGTATAGTAAAAATCTAAATTTTAACTATTTCTTTCATTACAAAAATTTGGTATAAAAAGCACCTTCGCTGAAACTACTGGCGCCACCGCTGAAACTACTGGCGTCACCGCTACTAATCTGTGTCTACTGGTGCTACCCAAGAGTACTACATGGTATTTGCGACTTCCATGCGACATCCCATGATATCCACAGAACGTCCTATACGTGTTAATCAGGTGGCCCTGAAATGTCATGTGGCCATGGCGATGGGACGTCCGGTGAATATTATTGGATGCCGCAAGGATATCACAAATCGCCCAACTAGACATCCCGAGGGGAAGGTGGAGTCAGCCTTTGTCCTTCCATTTATTACTTAACGAAGATTTAAAGGTCCTTTATGGTGATGGAGTGCCCTGGGTCTGAGTGACGGATTTTCACCGGCTCCGTGTTAGTCATTTTCAGGAGTCATAGTTTGATGTTGCTGAATTGCACAACATTCAACTGACTCCTGAAAATTACTAGCACGGAGGCGGTGAAAACCCGTCACAATAGAGAACTAGCACCAGGGCATCCCAGCATCATGTTGTCTATAAAATTCATTTTTCAAATTTCTTCTATTACGTTAGACGTAACTACATCAAATTCACCATTAATATTATTCGACACAATAGAGAAACAAAACCAGGGAGAAACTGTTCCTTGTGCCCAAACACTCCGTTGTCAGTGTTGCCAAGCCTTCACCCTTCAAACAAAATTATATACAATGAATCATAAGGTGTACAGACACGTGCTTGCGGTATCGTTGGAGCGACCTTGGCCAGGACGCTGTTGACTTTCCCCATGCCTGGCGCTCTCAAGCGCACTCGGCCTCAATTGAGTACCAGAGTGTTCTTATTGCGGAAGGAAAGATTACCCACTGTTCGAACATTTAAGAATTTGAGAAGTGAAGAAAAATGTACCATAATAATATCTGAGAGTAACTTGTGTTTGAAATTAAACGTTACGCTAATGGTTTCTTCCACTGGAATTTTGCTGAGACCCCAGAATCTACGTTATCCCACTAGTTCTATCAGTATTCTTCATTTCATACAAATGTCGTAACTTAAGTCAACTCCCCAACTTTCTCAAGACTCCGGGCTTCCTATTTTGGTGTCATCGACATGAATTTCATTAGGAGTTTCAATTTGGCCAGGTGTAAAGTCAGAATTGGGAGGATTCACATGGAGTTGCAGGGTTTCTACCGATTTTTGAATATAAAAAAATTTCAATTTGGGCGTGTTCTTGAGTATTTGGCAGCTGTCTCCCCGACGGAGGAGAGGATAGTCAGAATCAATGACTAGTACTTAAATTTGTTAAAATTACATGTGCAATGTAATGGCGAGAAGTTGTAAGTCACGAAAGCGCAGCTAAGTTCAGAGGAGAAAATAGAAAAACATAAACTATTTATATCATATAAATGCAGGGATTCCGCTAGGTTTTTCAGTTTGGGGGTGTAAAGTCAAGAGGGTGTAAGTAGAGTTATCCACCGTTTCTATCTTTTTTGATCGCTAAAATATTAAAGATAGGCGTATTATCGAGGATTTGAGGGTGACACCCCCACAGGGGCTGGTAGAATTACTAATAAAAGGGTTATTGAAATTTTATCAACTGTGTTCTTAAGAGCCTTCCTTGCACCCAATCCCAATTTTTAATGTTTTTCTAAATATTTCAAAAACTAAGAGCACTATAAAAAATGTAAGCGCATAGCACATTAGAATTTACAAACTAGAATGAACAATGATCTCGAGATCTTGTCCTTCGATGAATACGTTTTCAAAAATTATGACACCATTATTTAATTGATGCATCAGTACTCATCAATCGACAAAATTTCGAGATCATTGGCCATTATATTTTATAATCATTTGTAATTTCTAGTGGGCCATGCGCTTACATTTTTGATAGTACTCTTATTCTTGAAATATTTAGAAAAAAACTGGAGGCGAGCGTGAGAAGGGCAATTAAGAGGCTAGTTTTTAATAGCAATCTTCGGATCTCTGTTCCATTGTAATCAGTTCAATTTCCTTGTACTTTTACATATTTGATGCTTTCAAAAATAACGAAACCTAACAGAACCTACCTCAGCCACCATAGCATATCGAATCTTAGCCAAAAATTGTTTTAAAATTACATTGACAAATTAAGAGTATAACGCATCAGTGATTCCGCCAGATCTCCCCGTGTGGGATTGTCATCCCCAAATCCTCTTGAGTAAACCCCAAGCTTTGAAAGGTTTGTGGTAAACAAACGATAGAAACCGTACAAAACACCACTTACATCCTCATGACTTTACAAGCCCCCAAAACGGAAAATCCAGGAGGAAATCTTGGAAGGGATATAAAGTTATTACAATAAATCATTACTTAATTAAATACATACCTAGTACTTATGTAACAGGGCTTCGCTCGCTCGTCATTGACGAACAGTAAATCTGGCAGACTATGTCACTCCTGAAAATTTTTAAGTATCTCCAAATACTAACATTTTATGATAAAAATCGGTAGAAATTGAACAAAACTCCAGCGGCCTCCTCCCAATGTTTAATTTAAACCTTCGGAAATTAAAACACCTTGTGGAATTCCTGTTGACGGCATCCCGTTGACGGTAACGTAGCCTTAGGAAACAAAAGGTTCTCAATGATCAGAGGGACGAATATTTCCTTCTTAGAATAAAAGTGCTCTGCCTTACGGTACAGGACAGGAATGTCACCATTACATGCAACTGTGTACCCTGCTGCTGCAGGTAGCAGCAAGACGTTATTTTGGGGACCCTGACCATAGGTGTTGACCTTGAGAGGGAGGGGAGGTACAAAACAATCTTCCCCAAAACTGCCACGTTCTAGGATCCTGATTCTTGAACGGTACAGTACGGCGAGTGTCGTTGTTCGTGCGCTTTCTTCCGAATCCTCGAGTAGAGATGCAGATGCTCCGCTTTCTTCTTGTTACTTCGGCGAACGTCCGGTAACCTGTTTAACTTCAGTGGTGTGGTCGCGTTGATAAGTACGTTTTTTAATCTTTGCGAATTAAGAAACGTCGAACAATTTGTAATCATTCAAGTTTCTTCTCTCGAATTTGGAAGTTTCCTCGGTGCAGTGTGGATAAGTTTATCGTAACAGGGAAACGTAAAATCAACGAAGAAAGTGCCAATGGTCATAGTGTTCAAGAAAATGTAACATCATCATATTGTGTTAGTGCGGCTAGTATGAAACCACCTGCGAGCAAGTGCAAAAATCCGAAAATCGGGCAAAATATCAAATGTAGGTATTACAGTGATTCGTACATAAAATACGGGTTTGTTTCAAATATGGGCGATCCACTTCTTCTCCTACACTCGTTGCAATCAAACTTTATCAAACAGCTCGATGAAATCATCTTTACTCAACCGATACTTTGTAACGAATCATAGCGAGTATAAGGACAAGTCAATTGAGTTTTTCAAACGCAAAGCAGAAAATGATAAAACTTCCAACATAGTACATAATTTTACGCGATCATCAAAAGTGGCATTGGAGACATCATATGAGTTAGAATTACTAGCTGATAAAAACAAATCCCCTTGTAATGCTGTAGAATATCTTATTGACCCTGGTGCTTTCATTATAGCAGAAAAAATGCTAGACATAAAATCTCCTGCGATAATAAAATTCATTCCGGGTTCAAACACAAGTGTAGGTCGTAGAATTGCTGATGTGGCACAGGATGTTGTGGCGCAAATTGTAGAAAGCATGAAAATAGACAGGAGATTTGCAATTCGAATTGATGAATTTGTAGATGTTTCTGACGAAGCAGAGTTACTTAGATACGTTCGATATTTTGATGTTTGGAAAGGTGCTATTGTTGATGAAATTCTCGGTTTTAAACAAGTGCCAGAACATACAAGGGCAGATGATATTTTTAAAATTCTTAACAATTTCATAACAGTAGAATTAGGTTTGGAGTAGGAATAGTATGTCAGTGTATCCACTGATGGGGGTGCTTCAATGACAGGCCATAAAAGCGGTCTTGTTTCTCGTATTCGCAAAAAGAATGCTAATATAACCTGGCAACAATGCATTATACACAGAGAAAATTTGGTTGCTAAGAAAAAGCTCCAAATTTACACAAAACGCTGAACGTTGCAGTGAAACTGATAAATTTAATCAAGTCGCGTGCATTGAACTCTCGTATTTTTAAGAAAATGTGCGAGGAGATTAGATCCGCACGGGCTCAACTACTGTTGCACACTGAGGTGAGATGGCTGTCACGAGGACGTGCATTGACTCGCCTTTTTGAACTGACAAATGAAGTTAAGTGTTTTCTTTCCAAATGGAAATCCGCTTTAATTACGTATTTTGAAGATGAGGGGTGGATTTTGCAACTTGCTTTCTTGGCAGATATTCTCAACAAATTTAATGATCTCAGTTTTCAGTTGCAAGGCTTTGACAGCAATATTTTCAAAGCGCGTGATAAGGTGAAAGGATTTTATCGAAAACTTTTATTTGGAGCTGAATGTGCTAATAAAGGAAATATCGCAGTTTTCCAAACTGTTTTTGAACTTTCGGAACAAAATGGTTTTAGTGTTACTGAGGGGTTTTGGAGAAAATGAAATGCCACCTACAAAATCTCAGTGTGCAGTTTCTGAAATAGTTTCCTGAAATTGAACGAGAAGATAAGACACAAGACTGGATAACAAATTCTTTTAACACCCGCCTTTAGTAACTATAATCTTCTCGTTCATTACCGCCTTTAGTAACTATAATCTTCTAGTCTCCAGGAAATATCAAAAACCGTGTGCTGGAAATATCCGCTTCGAGAGCTTCTCAATTTCAGACTTTTGGATTTTTGCCCCGAAAGAATAGAAATAAATTAGTGACAGTGCCATTTCACAACTTCTGCCATTCCCGTCAACTTATTTGTGTGAGCAGGGCTTCTTTGCATTGACGTCAATAAAACGAAGCACAGAAATCGCTTGAATTCGGAATCAGCTTTGATTCTGGCAACTCACGAAGATTCGACCAAGAATTGAGGAGTTTGCGTGCAGTAAACAATCAGTCATGTCATTCATAGCTTAGTTCTAAACATAATTACAATAAGTTTCTTTCCATTGGTAGAATTTTAACCTTGTCTTTTTCTAGGGTCAAGATTTGCCCCCTTTCTTTAACCAACGGAACATGTTTATTTAATAAATTACTTTGTGTTTAATTTATTTTAATCAACTTTAGGGGTACATGCTGAATGGAAAACGTACCTAGGGGTACGCGAGAAAAAAAGGTTGAAGACCACTGCTCTAAATGATGCTCTTTTTCTTCCTCCAAATGGACGAATATCCTGGTATGCCATATTTTCGCACATATCTATACTGTCATGTTGGTTGCCTAACTATTAGGTGTAAAGCGAAAAACTTCTTATATCTCCAAACTGCATTTATTAATGCAAGTGACATGGGACGATACGATTCCATAGTTTCAAAATTATGATTTCACGATTAAAGTAACACGTGTCGCTCGTAATAACAATCTAAAATCCATACTGGACTGACTGCTGATGGTGCCAAAACGGTCATGAATATATGAAACCAGAAAGCAGAGAGGACACTTAAACTCATTTATTCAGCGGGAATCTTAAACTAATGTGGACCAAATTTTCAGATCTAAGACAGCTTTTGATGTTTGATATCGCTGTGTTCCAAGTTTTTATTTATATCTTAATTCTTGCAAAACACATAAATGTTATTTACAGTATTTCTATCACATGTAGAGTACGGTATACTATTATAAAAAGAATTAAGGCATTAAAACTTAAATGAAAACAGATCGCACAGCGATAAAAAGCGTATCAAATTGAGTAAGAACTGAAAATTTGGCCGCCATTCGATTAGACCGGAAGTGGACAAACGACTACAAATATTTACTCCGGTGTCTACCTTTCCTTTATCCTAAGCAGTCACTCAAATATTATTCTCGCGTGAGAAGCAGCACTCTGTTTTAGCATCGCTATCCAAGGGACGTTAGGAACAAAATAATTCACCAGCCCAAAACAAGAAAAATGAACTAATACACACATAAACGCTTTGATACACACATACACGCTAAAACACACATACACACCCTATCTCAACCTTCTCTCTCACTCTCTCTCTCTCTCTCTCTCTCTCTCTCTCTCTCTCTCTCTCTCTCACACACACACACACACACACAAATAGAGATAGGGATGTACTTCATACTTGGTCAACATGTTAGTCTTTTATAGCACCATTTGACAAATTTTGCTCATGGTAGCGCCAGTAGTTTCGGCAGTGGCAGCTTTATACCAAATTTTTCGTTGTTTTTGGTACGAAAGAAATAGTGAAAATTGAGATATTTACTTCATACTTGGTCAACATGTAGTACTCGTGGGTAGCACCAGTTGATACATTTTGGTAGCGGTGGCGCCAGTAGTTTCGGCGGTGGCGCTTTTATACCAAATTTTTCGTTGTTTTTGGTACGAAAGAAATAGTGAAA
>JAGDQP010012874.1:7650-44115 GCA_022664845.1 Lepisma saccharinum
ATATATAGATAGATATATAGATAGATAGATAGATAGATAGATAGATAGATAGATAATATTCAGCCGTTTTCTATCCACTACTGGATGAAGGCTTCACCCTTTTCTTTCCACATATCTCGGTCTGCTGCTATCCTCATCCATGTAGCTCCTGAAAAACGCTTGATTTCATCTACCCATCTTACATTTGGACGTCGTCTCGGTCGTTTCTTTTCGCTAGGAATCCAATGTAGTACATTTGTCGTCCACCTTCCATCTGTTCGTCTGGCTGTGTGACCGGACCATTTCCACTTCATCTTCTTCGCAGTCTCGATTACATCCTATACCTTTGTTTGTGCGCGAATCCATTCATTTGTCTTCCTGTTCCTCCTGGTTATTCCTAGCATGCATCTCTCCATTGCTCTTTGTGTGACTCTCAATCTTTAAGTCGTTTGCGCATTCAATGTCCAAGTTTCACACCCGTACATCATCACGGGTAAGACACATTGATTATAATCTTTACGCTTCAAACATATTGATAGTTTGCTTTTGAAAATAAAGTGTATTCTTCCAAAGGAACTCCACGCCATTTTACATCTTCTATTTATTTCATCAGTCAGCTTGGCATTCGATGTTTTGAGCTGGCCTAGGTAAACATACTCATCAACTATGCCTATTGTCCCTCCGCTAATCTTTATTTCCCTTTTTGCAGCACGTTGATTGTATATGACCTTTGTTTTACTTAAATTCATTTTAAGGCCTATTTTCTAACTCTCGTTACTCAGTTCTTCCATTCTGGTTTGTAGTTCTTCTGCACTTAAAGCAAACAGGACTATATCATCAGCGAACCGTAGGTGATGAAGATATTCGCCATTAATTTTAATTCCAACTTCATCCCAGTTTAAATTTTGGAACACACTCTCCAGGACGGCAGAAAACAGTTTTGGGGAAATTGAATCTCCTTGCCTTACCCCCCTTTCCAACTTTAAATATTTCACTTTCTTGATGCAGTCTAATGACAGAAGTGGCAGTCGAATAAATGTTTCGCAGTAGCTTGATGTACGCATTTTCGATGTCCTGATGTTTCTGACAAGGAGACCGAAATGAAAGTGTTTTCGAAATTTACGAATCCCAAACATAGTGGAAGATCATATTCATTAGTCCTTTCCAGTGTTCGATTTGTAGCGGGGGATGGTTGGGATTATCCCCCTCTCGGCAAAAATCTTTTTGGTATTATTTACAGATCCTTTAACCTGGGATATGGACGATCCCAATATACCGTATAATACATATCTCACTAATTCTTCCCTCTCTCTGGAAATTACACAAATCGAACACTGGTCCTTTCCATAACTTCATTCATTGTTTGTATGTGGTCCATTGTGCAAAATCCACGACGAAATGTGGCTTGTTCCCTTCCCTGGTTAAAATCCAACTCCCGTTCAATACGATTCAAAATGACTTTGGTGAACATTTTGTATAGGACTGACAGTAAACTAATTGGTCTGTAGTTTTCGACGTGTTCTTTGTCCCCTTTCTTGTACAACAAACTTATAACAGCATTGTTCCGACTTCTCGGTATTTCTCTCTTCCTCAGGCACATCGAGAATAATTTCTTAAGTTCCTCTTTCATGTTTCCACCTCCCCATTTAAACCTCTCTGCTGTGAGTCCATCTTTTTTTGGCGGTTTTCCGTTCTTCATTCCTCGAAGTACTATCCATTTCTTCTTTCATTACATATTATCTTCCTTAAGGTTTTATTTAGTTCTATGTATTCAATCCTTTTTATGTAATTTTCCTGTCCTTTCATTTCCCTTCTTTTCTTCATCAAGAGGTTAGTTTCTTCTGAGATTTTGCTCTGTCTTTTCTTTCTGGTGCCTGCTACTTCCTTGGCTCTTATTATCTCGGTCAGTATTTTATTTCTTCTATTGATGTCTTCTTCATCCTCTAACTCTTCCAAGGCGCTGAATCTGTTGTTTAGTTCTATCTCGAATATGTCTCTGCTTTTCCCTAGATTTTCCAGATCTAAAAGTGGCGGTTTTCCTTTGATAAGGGTCTTTCTCTCAAGTCTAGTATTTAGTTTCAGCTTAGATCTCACTATCCTTTTTCACTCGAGATTTTGAAACTGTTCAGAACAGACACGTCTTGCAGAATTGCCCTGTTATTCGATAGAACGTAGTCTATTTCGTTTTTGGTCCCATTTGGGCCTTTCCATGTCCACTTCCTCTGGGGCGGTTTCTTGAAAATTGTATTGGAAATGAACAGTCTGTTGGCTTCTGAGAATTCCACTAACTTCTCTCCTCTCTTGTTTCTTTTGCCAAATCCAAAGTTTCCCACTTTCGTGTCACTTCTCTGCTTGGTTCCTACTTTCACATTGAAGTCTCCCATCACTATTTTGTAATGCGATTTGCTACTATCCCAAATCTTCTGTATCTCCTCGTATAAGTCTTCGATTTCCTCCTTCGGATGTGGGGCTGTTGGAGCATACACTTGTATAATTTCCATATTGTATCTCTTGTTTATCTTTATTACTACCCATGCGATTCTATCTGAAATTCCTTCAATTTCTTTGATCCGTGACATCAGGTCTTTATTAATTATAAAGCCAACGCCTGTCGGTTTTCCATTTTCTGTTCCTTTAAAGTAGAACGTGTGCCCCGACGGTAGTTCCAACTGTTCTTCATTCTGCCTCACCATTTCTGATAGTCCTATGATGTCCCACTTGATCCTCTTGAGTTCATTCTGCAATTCTTCTAATTTGTCCTCTCCTGCAAGTGACTGACAGTTGAGAGTCGCCACGTATAGGTCCGTTCGATATATATATATATATATATATATACATATATATATATATATATATATCGCATTTCCATTTTATCTTGCCATTTTCCTCTATCTCCTGAATCTTGTAGCGTGTGTTTGCGTAAGATAGACCGTTCTTGAAGACACACAAATATTCTGAGATCCTATTTTTTAGTAGAAAATTGAAAAGAGATAAAAATAGCGAACTGGCAATACCAAGACGTCACAAACTTCTCCACACCTCCATCAGTCTTAGGATTGAACGGTATGGTCCTGAGCCGGATCAGCCTTGCATAAGTGAATTCATCTGAATGATAGTGCTTCATAAAGAGTTGTCGGTAAGTTTGGTACATGTCACACCGATGAGCGTTCGATTGGAACCAGGAAAATACTGGGTTCTTCAGGACGAATGAAAGAATCTCCAAAAACTTGTCAGGAGTAATCCCCACCAAGTCGGGTTCTCGTTCGAACTGGATTAGGAAAGCACGTGCTGTGACTTCTTCATGCCAGGTGGATAGCACGTGAAGGATTTCAGTTCTGAAAGGCGTATTCGGGAGCACGTCTCCGAATGAGAGTTCCTTCTCTGTTCCCGGTCTTAATAACTGTAGTGGCGACTCATCTCGTCTCTTACGTGTTTATTCAACCTTCTGTGTCTTTCACACCGTGCTCTTCCCTAACTGGATCCGCTACTCCGATCCTAAAATTCACTGTCGCCCTCAGATGATGATGATTGCCATTTTTTCCGCTCCAGGGGTGGACAGCTTTTACAACTGCACAGATGATTTTCCCTATCCTCTACACTTTGGATTGGTACACTCGAAGGTATGTCATCAATACCTCGAAGGGTCCTTGTACACTGCATCCCGGGGACGTTCCTACGCAACTGGGAGAAATCACTTTTTCTGCTAACAAAGCTTCCTTGAGAATTATCATTTTAGATTCATGGATGGGCATACGCCTCTTAACACCTTCCACCTCATCGAGATTAACCGAGAAAAGGGCATTGGCTTCTTCTCGAGTTTCTCTTACAGCTCCTTGCACTTCGCGGCAACTGGTCGGAACCCGGGAATTCTAGGGTTCTCTGCCGGGCCAGTCCGCCCCTGGGTATAGACATACGCCAAAACGTTTGTCCATAGGTGTTCTCCAAGTAAGATCTTCAGTTCTTTTGTAATTGATAAAACACCTTGTCTTTTTGTTTCTTACTCTTTAACTGTTAGGTGTATCATGTTAGGTACACTTTTCTAAAACTATTATTACACATTTTTCTCTAGTTAACAATGGCTCGTGGTACCCTCAAATCTTGCAACATTAATTTAACTGATTTCCCAACGTTATACAATGATGAAAATTTTGCACAACCAGGTAAGTCGTGTGATAATATAATATTCAATTGTTACTTTCATATATTTCTATATATAATATTCGAAGAAATTTTATTTAATTATGTAAATTAAATTTATTCAGAAGTGATTTTGACATAACCAAGTGAAGCTAATTTTCTTATGTTGATAATTAATTTTAAATAAAATGACTTTAATAATAATTAATTTGCAAGTTATATGTAACATAGTGAACGAAACAAAAACTTGAACAGCACATGAACTGGACTGGCATTTTTACATTAAAGCTAATCTGTTGGATCACAGAAACAATGAAATTTCATTTTAAAGCTTCTTAATTAATAAATATAAATGTATAGACACATAATTTCTTTCAAAGAAATTAAGTTCAAAAGATTCGGAAGGCCACCATCACAATCACTGCAGACCGTCATCAGCAACTATGTCTTCGAAATCATTGAAAAAGTCTGTATGAACTGCTTTCTCATTTGCCGCCAAACACACAAACAGGGCTATCAGAACCTCCTACCTCTTCCATCTCCATGTATGGTCCAGGTCCTTCAGAAAACATTTCATCTGCTACAACGGTAGGCTTCATGTTAACGGTTATATATATATAATATTTATATATTTTAAAAGCATATTTTAACAGTCCTATATTTTTTAATATGGGGTTCTTTATCCTAAAATAAATACTAGCCTGCAACTAGCCTGAGTTTGACTGGTTGCAGAACACTTTAGGATTCGGGTCACGAAACATTAGCTTATGAAAAGGTATCCGAACACTGAAATAACTATAATAATAATAATAATAATAATAATAATAATAATAATAATAATAATAATAATAATAATAATAATAATTGTAATAATAAAAACTTTTTAAAGACACTTTTCTTAGACAAGTCGTATTAAAAAGTAAAAGATAATTTTGTTTATGCATGCCTAAAAGAGAAGCATGGGCCGTGCCAATTGAGGAATGTAAGTATTTGTATATGAGAGCGCACCTCATAAATTTAGTATGACTTATTTAAAAAGTTTTTTTTTTATTTTATTTTTATAGATAAGTCACTTATTAAAGGATTGCATGTTTGCAGCTGCGAATGTTTGCCTATTTTATAATAGTTTCTTTTACGAGTTTCGTAGTCTTCAGTCTTGAAAAATTCCGATATAATCAACTTCATAAAAGAATAATAATAATACGAAATCGAAATCCCTGTAACAAGTTAGCTTCCGTTATGTATACACTTTTTATTGTGGCTACAATTGCGCAACATTTCGCAACTTAGTTAACATTCTTTTGGCAGCCCTGCTCAACTTCACTGTGTAAACAGCTTTCAAACGTCATCCGAAAGATGGGGACAGTGTTGCCAACAACAGAGCTGAGAAACGCGCCACAGCAGCAGCAAAAATTTGCTTGCACGCGCTAAATGAAACTGAAAAATCGTAAAAAAAAAAAAAAAAGGCGCCAAACAAACCGAGGACGGGAAAATGCTTCCTTTCGGTGGTATAGGTTGTCGAAAGCGTGTGAAAATTAACTGTAGAGCTTTTTATTTCCACACCATAGACGATAGAATTTATTCGACATGGTATCCTCAAAGACTTCAAACTCCTGCTCTATGGATGCAAAAATGCATGTTTGAAACTGAACAGTGGCTATGCAACGGATTCTCCAAGGGAAGAGGATTCTCAGAAATTTTCAGAAGCAAAGGTGGTCGGTCACCGTAAGATATTATAAAAGGCGTTAAATTTGGCGCTTGGCACTAACCGAAAAGAAAAGATGCGTTAAAATATTAAAGCGCTAGTTCTAGGGACAAAAACGCTAAATTGGCATCACTGGCGTGGGGAAATAATAGTTGCTTTCTTGAATGATTTCGGGAATTTCCCTTCTCCGTTTCGTATCCGAAGCGGGAAGCAACTATATCAAAGGTCATGCCGTTGGTGTTAGCTGCTTGGCACAGAAATAAGTGTATCCAAGAAGGATAGTGAAAGACATTGACTCAGGTGGTGTATTTACATTTAGTATATTTCGTACCTCCATTTTGCACGTTCTAGAGATTTTAATATATTCAGCTAAGCAAAATTGTAACAACGTGTGTCATTATTAAGATACTTGTTAAGGCAGAGTTAACGGATATTCTGGACGTAGAAGGGCAGGGAAGGGATAATCGTGACCCCTTTGTTCGGGTTACGCGATACCCAAATTTACTTTAGACAATAATGCAACTTTTAGAGCACATTTATACAGAAAATATCTTCATAGCGTAGTTATTCACACTTTTTATACACAACTTAAAATATTTTAAACAATGATTTTATTTATAGTTTTTGTATACATTTCTGTTGAAATTATTTTAAATAATACAATTATTTACACTTTTTGTTTATATTTTTGCTGAAATTATCTCGAAAAGTAATGTAATTATTTACATTTTTGTACAATTTTTTGCTGAAATTGTCTTAAAATGAAGTTGTTTACACCTTTATACTTATACATATTTCTGCTCAAATTATCTTAAATAATAATATTATTTGCAAGTTTTGTTCTTTTTTTTTTTGCTGAAGTTTGAAGTTATCTTAAATGATGTAATTATTTACACATTTGGTGCAGATCGTTGGCAGTATCTTTAATAATGCGTTTATTTGTAATTTTATTCGCATCTTTTGTTGGAAATGTCTTCATATCCCTTCAAGGCGGAATTTGTTCATCATCAAAACATAATAGAGAAATGCTAAACGGTTTTTCAATCATACATAAACAAGAAATGTACTTTCTTAAATAACGTCTAGTAAAATATTTCGCCGAGGAGTGCTCATCGGGGGACGTTATCACTGAAACTGGTTAGGTCACCTCTGCCTGTCTAACCAACAGAAAACAAAATATTTTAAAGAAAGTATATATTAGGATGTTCGGTATTCAGATTTTCATACCGACTTTTCGGTATGTTTTGGATACCGACAATTATCGATATACCGAACGACACCGAAAATACCGAAATACCGAACAAAATCAAAATACCGAAAAACAATGATATTAAGCGATATGGAAGTACTCATGGACGTATGTATTTTATGTATTTAGGCCGAAATTCCTGTTAATATGCAAAAGAAAAAGTAATTTTAGGCGTAATTATCTGTATTTAGGGTTGTAATTCCTTTCTTCACAAGAACCTTTTATTAGATAAACATTGAAAATAATACAGAAAAATTGACAACCGCAACGACCGGGAATCGAATCAGGATCTCCCAGTTGCCGGCTGGGTATGTTGTCCATTACACCACGTCCATTCCCTGTGTTTCTAGACGACTACTCACACCTTAAAACTCTTCCAGCCCCAGTAGCTGGTTACGAAGTCAAGGCACCCCATACGTTTGAAGATTTTTATTGGGGAATTTGTTTTGCAACCGTGCAGTTCGAAATAATAGATGTAATACCTTTTTTCACAAGAACTTTGTGTTAGGGGTGTTAAGTAAACATCGAAATTAATGCAAAAAAATTGACAGCCACCCGGTCGGCGGCAAATGGGTGCAAATGACAATCTGTTTAACTTTGCCAGTATAATAATATAGTGTAAGAAAAAAAAAATTAACGTTGACATGAGAAAGAAAAATTTGATAATTCATATTACAGAATACTATACTGATAATAAATAAAGCATTTACATTAACGCACATGCAGACTCATTTCGAAATGAAGAAAGAGCACGCATCTAGATAAATTATTGTGCTGTAATCAGGAACTTTGAATTTAATTTTTAAGGCCTTTAGGCAACTCAGGCTCAGACCAGATGGATGATGATGATGGAATGATTGGTGGAATGAAGAAGCGGGAGAACCCCCCAAAAAACCCACGCACACGGTGTTTGTTCACCACAAAGCCCACATGGCATGAGAAGGGTTTGAACCGACGAACCTAAGCGCCAGAAGTGAACGCTTTATCCATAGAGCCACTGAGGTCCGCTCTAATCAGGTACTGTTTGGGCCTTTCCTGATAATGAAAACACAGTTGCTGTAGCTTCTGCGACTTCAGGTGGAGTCATGAGGATGGGATAAAAGCCAGCAGCAAAATGCATTTCAGCAACATTTTGATGTAATTCAAAAACTGTTGAGTAGAGATGGCCAGATCCGGATATCGGATATCAGGTCCAATGAATTCGTCCGATTTCGTTCGCAGATTCAAAGACCCAGAATTCGAATTTCGTTATTATGATGCATCTGAAACTGCGATGTTGGGATGGTAAACTATGAAAGGCCCTGGCCAATACCTTCCGCATCCTCTGCCTACCTCATCCCGACCTTAGCCAAAGAAAGAAAGAAAGAAAGAAGGGGGAGAGAGAGAATTGATTTTTTTACATTTTATTTATGGCCTTTAGGCATCTAAGGCTCAGGCCGGGATAGGGGATGGGAAAGGATTCGGGAAGTTGTCGGCCAGGACCTATGTTGAAGGTGCCACCCCCGGATTTGATTGGTGTGACTGAGAAAAAGCTTTGGAAAAAACACCAATCAGGATGGTCGACCGCTGGGATCGAACCCACGACCTCCCGAATCCTACGCCAACGCTCTACTACTTAGCTACGGAGGCTCGGTGAGAGAGAGGAGAGGGAGAGAGATAGATAGAGCTCTTTGTCTCTCTTTCCCTTTTCTTCTTCTTCCTTCTCTTCCGGAGAAAGAAAGAGAGAGAGAGAGAGAGAGAGGCGGGAATGTGGAAGGCAGAGCATGGGAAGGTATTAGTCAGGGACTTTCATTATTTACCATAAATAAAGCCAATTTAATTCAATTTGTGTGACTGTTATTGTTTTTTTCCAAAGTTAGTTCATAGGAACATTTTTTAATGTCCTTTTTTTTTCTACAATACATGCTTTATTTTTCAAAAGTAAATTACGTAATCTGGAAAAGGAGTTTCGTATTTTTCATTTACCTCGCTGCATGCTTAAAAGGGGTTAGGGAGGAGGATATGTTTTTGTTCTTTCCTTTTAACAGCGCAATATTTATTGCATAGTGATTGATAACCACGTCACAGATCAAAGGCTAGTCACTGTTGGCGATCGGGGAGGGTGGGGTTTGAAGAGACAAGCATGTGCTGTCGATTATTTATTTTCCTTTTGTTATTTCAATATATATGTACTAGTAACAGATCATTATATGACTGGTTTCAATGGCACTACTCTTGCAATTCATGAATAACTCAGCAATTTCTTCTCTCTTTTTATGATTCTGTTTTCCCTCTCTCCTCTCACAATACTCCAAAATGAAGAGTAAAAGAAACCAAAAGAAGACATCGTTTGGTAGCCGATAAAATCCCTCAAAATACGTACGAATTAGGAAAGATTATGATGATGTGTCCATACCCCAGACATCCGAAACTCTGATCCGGATATTCGCGGTTCCGGATATCCGATATCTGGATCCGTTTGGTCATCTCTACTCTCCAATCAACACAAGAATGATTGTGATTATAGCACAGTACGTCAAGTTTTGGAGCGGGTCTATGCTTGTGACCCTCCCTGACCCGATTTAGGTCTCGTCACCCGGAAGACAAAGTAGAACATTTGATTTTTTCCTTGCGTTTGAGCAGTGACCGCTACCGGAGGTGTTACCTCCCAGAGCACGAAAATTAAGGAACTGGAGCTCATTAAGTTCTCAGATCGGGTTAAGTTGTAGACCGGATCACGTATGTCCGGGTCAGGCCGGGTCACCAAAACTGACCTGGTTTCAGCTCTGCCATGCTACTTCTTCTATATAAGTTATCAGAATTAGTTTTTTAATTTCAGAATTTCAGAGGAATTCAGTATTTCAATTTTTCGATATTGTTAAGTTTATTGATACTGTTACGTACGCGTATTTCGGTATTATCGGTTTTTCGGTAGTTCGGTATTATCGATATTTTCGGTATACCGATATTTTTAACAGCCCATTGTATATAGTTCAAATAGTTCAGACAGAGACAGACAGACTGACAGACTAACTGTGTTTTGTGTGTGTGCGTTGATGGCTGGAGAATATTCAGTTGAATGTATCGGGAACATCGACTTAACTAAAAAAAGTGATCAAAGAAAATTAGAAGAAGACTTCGAAATGCGTACGTGGAAAAGAGAGAGGCGGCCCTAGGCTTTGAGGGGGGTCATGAGCAATGACTCTTCACGGGGCCGCACAAAATCACAATAACCAAAACGCCGATAATTGTGCATACATACATATAAATGTGTGTGTGCGTGTGTACCAAAGCCTGACTTCGGGTGAATGTGATTCCGAAGAACTTTATATCGGGAATTGAGATATTGATTTACAAGAAATAAAGTTGAGGTAATGAAATACAATACCGTATAATTAGGAATCTGAAAATCACCTTTAACTAAATAAACAAGTATGGCTTTACAATAGTAAGGTGAGTATTTTTATAGTACTTAAAGGCTATGATCTACGGCTATTCTTGTTGCTAAAATCTTCAAGCAAATCGCTATAATCTAGAGTTGATTCAACGTCGTTTTCTGTAGATACAAGAGTGAGAGTAGACATCCGGTCTTGAGTCATGGTGTTCCTTGGATAGGTCTTCATGAGCCAGTTTAGAACAGCTGCTCTCGTCAGATGCAACAGTAATGGGAATCATTGCTATTATTCTCAGTGAAGTATAATTGTTCGGGTAGATTTTACACAGCTTGGTTTTTTTGCTATGCACATATTTCGACACACACAAAATGGAGAGCTCCTAAAACATGACATCTACTCAATCAACTATGACCAACAAATTTCACTTTCAAAATAAACAAAACGCAGTAAACAAACCATAAGATAGGTACTTTATTTGTACACGATAAAGAACTAGTACAACTGCAGTATTTTACGTGACTCCAAGCACTCAGACAGACAAAACTACTAATTAATTGGCAGCGAAGGGCCTTTCTGGGTGCGGGACCCTGGGCGTTTGCCCGGTTCGCCCGAACCTAAAGCTGCCACTGGGAAGAGAATTGCAAAAAAAAAAAAATAATAATAATTGAGCACAAAAGTTACGTGGTGAATAGAGTTGCCAAATATGTAAAATAAAATTCTCGTTATTTCGTATCGTCAATAGTCTATGGCCTGAACGTACTGGGTTCGATCCCCGTGTGGTCGATGGGGACTCTAAATTTGGAAATGTTAGTCGCGTGACATTACACAAAAAGTGGAAGTAATAATCACATTAATATTAATAAGATTTATAGAAATAAAGTACTTTTTTCGAAACAAGGTTAGTACATGAGAAATAAACATAATAACCATTAAGAAAAATATAGATATTCATAATTAATTTATTATTACTATCATTTAAAAGTACAGATTCGTAGGTGTAAATCCAGGACAAGTATTTTGATCCAGAAAAGTTTTCATCTCAAAACAATGAGAAAGGATGTATTTCACGGTTCAAACAAACTGTTTAAATTTCTTATTTTGAATTAGAGAAAAATTATGTTGAAAGTCAATTTCTTCTTGCTCAACATTCTTTTAAAATTTTGCATAAGGAAGTGTTAAAAATTAAAATGTCCTTGGTAGACCATAAGGTATTAGTGATTCTAAAAGCTTGTTCAACATAGCATTACTTTCTGGGAACGAAGAAAAGACAAGCGTCTCGATTAATTGATTTCAGCTTGGATGAAACGTTAGACTTAATAAATTTCCGTCTAAATCGAAAAAAATACCGGTCATATGCAGGACCGGAATTAATTTCAATATTAGAAAAAAAAAAACTTATTTAGGCATTGTTAACACTGAAAGTGTTGATCTAGCATTGAGAGGACAATTGGGTAACTACTCAAATAATAAAGGGAACGGTGATAATGAAAGTCAGATACAGGTCTATTGTGTTTCCCACCCTTTGGCCGCGACAATCTTTCAAGGTTAGCCGCAATAGTTTGATAATTTCCGAAAAGAAAAATATCCTGCAACAAATAGAAATATTGTATAATGATTAGCACTTCAACTTAAAACGATCTACTATGTTTTCCTAACGTTGAGGATGTTAAAAACCTCTTCAGTAATTTTTTTTACAACAAACAAATCCGTTTAAAGTGTAACTGCTGTTATTACCCCAACATTTCCATCTTTACAGGGTAATATGGCAACAGTGGTCTCCATCTCTCTCTCTAAAAAGTTCTCACTAGTATATATTCTAAGTGACATTGTTTTTATCACTTATATAGCTATATTCTAAATAACATTGTTTTTCTTCAAAATCTCAATCGATGTCCCAAGAGACTGCGGGCCATAGGTTGGGTACTGTTATAGATAGTGTTGGAGATGAAAAATATTCTCTAAGCTAAAAAGCAGAAAGAACTGCCAAATGGATTCAACTTGCGCTCATCCAGATCTGGAACCAATGCAAACAGAGTTCGGATTTTCTGGATCTTTGGATACCGGAATCTAAAAGAAGCCGGATCCGGACAGCCCTATGATGGTGAACGCAAACCATGATACGAAGGGCTTACTCATGTCAGCACAGGGGTGTTTTAATAGAATCGGCATTGACAATGTCCAGTATACATTTATATTCGAATAATCGATAAAAATAAGAAAAATAAACAGGTAGGAAAGTCTACATTACGCGTACGCCTCTCTCTTTCTTTCTGTCTGTCTGTCTGTCTCTCTCTCTCTCTCTCTCTCTCTCTCTCTCTCACACACACACACACACACACACACAAAGCAAAGTCATAAGCGAGCTGCATTGTTTGTCTGCTATGCAGTAGTAATATGTTTCAGTCTGGATAATAATAATAATGTGGTAGGCAAGTTTGAATTCAATGAAACGTGTATATTCACAACCATTTGTTGCCAGGGTAATAATTTCCCTTTCTACACCGGAACTTAACAGAAAAAAAATGTAAATGGACAGGAGACAGCAGACATTTATGTAGTTAACTTCATGCACGTTGATGCACTTATGTGAAAAGTCGATTTCCGTTGCATATGGCGTGCAGGGACGATCACGATAAAAACTCCCACAGGACAGCTTGACCAAAGTATCACGCTGCACCACTGCAAATGAAAATAATGCAGTTCGTAGATGGAAATGTATGCATGCATGTCCTTCCCTGTACTAGAAATTCAAGATTGAATCAAAGTTGCCAGTTCATATTTTATTGACATGTGTGTGAAGGATTTTCATGTTTATATCAAGACTTTATTTTAGTGTCAAATATCCTGCTGGACTTTCCTTTTATTTTATTCCAGAATAGAGTTTACTTTAAATTGTAAGTCCTGTCCGTGGGACGTTATCTTCATCAGGTGGCAAACTACCATTCATTCATTTTGCTCTGGGACCTTCGGACTTGTCTCCGGGCTGTACACCTATTGTCGCCATCATGCGGAGATGCAAGAAGCATGATGTTTCCGTCATGAAATAATCATAAACAGTAAATAGCTTTTAAAGACTCCCTCCCCACCTTGATTGTCCCTGTAGTTGATAGGTAATTAACATGGGGCTTGTTCGGAAATACGTAACGAAGTTCTAGAAATACACGTACACGATTGTAACGGTTCAAGTTATTTTCGTGAAGTTCGTTTTTTTTTTTTTTTTGTTATTTTCAAACGCTCTAAAGCGTTGTCATGGCAATAATAGACACAAATTCGCATACATTTCAAAGGAATAAACGAATATCGAAGATGTGGTGTAAATGTGGACTCGAGCTTCTTTTTATCAAAAGCCAGGGTGAGAGCGGTTTATCAGAAGTAACTATTTACACTCGAACGAAATAATTTTGTACACATTTAATGATTACGTATTACATTTGAGGTATTCAGGTCTTACGAAAGCTAAGACCACATGCTAAGAACTTATCGTTTAGCTGAATTCACTTGAATAGAGTGACGTAATCCGCGTTTTGAAAGAATAACTTTCATAAATACAAGTTTGTGCTATATTGCTTTCAGTCAAGAAGCCTCCAAATTTTGAACTCTGCAATCAGTGAGTCGCGAAGCTAACATCATTTCATAGCTTGTAGAAATGTCAAATATAAGAAAGTAAACGCATATCAACTGATCCAGATAAACCATTGTGTTAATCTGCTATGTAACTTAGCTAGGCCAAAATTATTCTTCTTCAGAAGTAACAGTCATGTCTAAGATGCAATACGCCTACCTTTAGGTAAAGCAAAAGATGAAACCATAATGCGAGACGTGATTAATTTATTGTGCGGAAGATATTCATCATGGCGAAGTTCGCGAGGTCAGAGCTGGTTAGTTTCGTGCGCGAATGAAATTAACTGAGAACGAGTTTCGGAATGTTTTACAAACCCCACAAAATAGCAAATTTAATCGGAAATACCGGTGAACCACTAGCAAAAGAATACATAAAAAAAAAGAATCGGGGGACGGTGGTACACTATATAAAACTAATAAAAAAAAGATGAGGAGAAGCTTCTTTATTATAAAGGAGAGAATCCAGTCTGCTGGTGTGGATGGAAGAGCCGAGCTCCATGCCTCACATGACACTAAAAGCAAAACAGAATGGAGAAAACAATCAAGGCCATATTCAGTTTATTTTTATGCAAATGTAACAAATATAGGGGGGGGGGTAACTACATCGCCTGACTACGAATTGGTCGACCTGGGTTCATATCCCGCCCGGTCAAGACGCTGGTGACTTTTCTTGAGTGCTCTCATGCCTGGCGCTCAGAAGTGCACTCAACCTCCTCTCAAATTGAGTACCAGAGTGAAGGCGGTCGAGCGTGGGACTGACCAGCCCCACTTCACTTTGTGTTGTACGTAGGTCGAGAATATGGGGGGTCGCTTTCTCCACATCCCCCATGTGCCATTCACGGCGCGTGCGCATCTAACAGGGGATAGATAGCTTTACGTTTTTACCTTTACAAAATTTTGTAATCAAATCGTGTTCATACTTCATATACTAAGGTCAGCTTAGCTCAGTCCTCCAAGTGGTCGGTTGTTTCGCTTGCACCTTAATCCGACTCCGGTTGAAAGGTAGCAAAACATAAACCAGGTCGAGTTTAGATTTAGAGTTTAAATCGCCCTGCATAAAGATCCTTGCACTCGAGTTACGAGCAGAAATATCCCTTTTTCTGCTTGAAACCTAAGTGAGCATGAACATGTTTACGATTCTGCTCACTGCAGATGTAACGGCGCTGTAGTGCAAATCACACTCACTGCGTGCTGCTTACAGCGCCACGTATTGTGAAGCGGTGAAGACTGTGAAGCACTACGTAAAAACCATACCTTTCACATTTTTCATAGTTGTTTCGAACCATTGCAGTCTTTTAGCTCTTTTTTTTTCGTTCTTGAGATTGAGAAAAAATCAGTCTGCAAGAACGGGTATGTCTCACCCAAAAAACTTTTGTGGTCAATACACAGGCTAAAGGGTTGGAGCTAGAAAAACGAAATTTGGTATGACGGTCCATCATCACTAGTAGGCTACGAAAATATGTCTCTAAAGACGGCAACTTGGATTCGAAATGGCGGACCCCAAATGTTCGTTACATCGTTTCAGCCTACTACGAGTTATGCCATTCATATACAATTGAAAATAATGCCTTTTACCCGGTGACGGACTTTAACTTCTTAATAGGATGTTTCTTCATTCCTACGTCAACTGATTGCAGTCAAATTACACTGCAACATATTTATGTCACGCCTAGTGCAACATGAAGCATGACATCAACAAAATACCACATAAATGTGACATTTGCGTGCAGAGTCGGATTAGAGGGGTCTAAAGGGGCGCCCAGAGCCCCCGCCAGGCCGCCATAGCTAGTTTAGTTACTTTTACGACTCAACCTTTCCAGTAAAATCGCGGAAGTGACATCATCGTATACTTGTATAAAACGTCGTAAACAAGTGCATGAAAATTGAAAACTTACACGATTTCCCATTCAATTTTATAATCAATGTTTGCAGTGCATATAAATAAAGGAACCGAACCTGACTGTTCTAACCTAACTTAACCAATGGTTTTTAACTAAAAGAAACAAAACAAAAGAAACAAACATTAATAAAAATAAAAAGTTGAGGGGAACTGGATTTCGGTCCAGAGTCCACCACCAGACGCTTTCACCACTTAGGAACGAAGTCAGTTGCTGATCATGGGTTTACGAGTGATATTATTGCTTAGGGTTTTACTGCGAAGGAAAAACTGCTGACGTACATCCTGATTTTACTGGGAAGAGTGATTTCTATTTTTACGACTACATGGGATAAGTAACAGTCTTTAGTCCAGGGTGGTAGTTAATAGCCCAGGGCCCACCAAAAAACAACAACAACGCCGACTGTTGACTCTTATATCATAATGTACGAACAACCGAGCGGTAAAATTATGATTAGCAAACGATTATATTATAATTAACAGCGCCAGGCACGGGGAAAAAAAAAGGAAATGTTAAAATTTTGTTACTGTGAACAAGTAACAGAAATCAAAGACGCAAACAGTTTCCGAACATTTATTCTCAGAAATTTTACGTCATCATTTAAGAAATTAAGTTCAAATAACATGAAACATGCTTGGAACGTTTACACAGTTAAAAATAGCTGTGTTAATTCAATTCAGTGCGGTGTCCCAGCGTGACTACCACTTTTTGTGTTAAATCAACACAACACACGGTGTTGATTTCCACACTGTGGAAAAAAAAATTACAGCTGCAGCAAGATTTGAACATGGGTTGTTGAGTTAGAAGTCCAGTATCTTACTGTCAGGGCTAAATCGCCAAATAGAAAAGATACTAGATTCAAACAGTATATAGGATTTTAAAAAATGTTGCTGAGCCCCAAACACAAAGAAAATTACTTACGACTTATTTCATGATTTAATCACTTTTCCATTTGTTAATTAGGGATCTGAATTCCCATTCATTGAGGTTATGTTCCATTTCTATGTAAGTAAGCGCAGCATTTGAGATGCTGTTAGAATAAGAAATCGCAATGCTAGTCAAGTGTTCAGCTGTTGCCATCTTGCTTGCTTTCATAGAAATGGAACATTCTCAGTGAATGGGATTTCTGGTTGCCAGCTGACAAACAGAAAGTGATTAAACCATGGGATAAATCGTGCAAGTAACTTAGTTTGTTTTGGGGGATTCAGCAACATATGAGGTGTCCATTTTCAAACGGGTTCTTGTCCACTTCCCTTTATGGGTCATTTTCGCGTGCGCAAATGGCCCTTAATGGAAAATGGACAAGGACCAGTAAATGGACGTCTCATATATTTGATCCCGTACACTGTTTGAATCTATAATGTAGTCGTTTAATTCAAATGTTGTTCAATAAATATAGTTTGCATCGAGTGCTTTTTTTCTGTCTGACAATTTAGGCAAGTCGGTAAGACGTTCGATTTCTAACTGAACAACCCATGTTCAAATCTCGCTGCAGCCGTAATTTTTATCTCCCAGTACCAAAATCAACACCGTGTTTTGAATTGAATTGAATTGAATTAAATGGTCTTTATTGAAGCGGGCGAGGTTCAACCTATGACTGCTCTGCCACCTTACCCTTGTCAAAATAAGAGTATGGTTACAATATTACAATAAGAAAAAAAGAATTGTGCACATTAGCCACTAGTAAGGGCAATACAACAATAATAGAATTACATGATATATACAATGTTAGTAATATAAACGAAATACAATACAAAAAAAAAGAATGATAAAAAAATCATGCACAATAATAATAATAATAATAATAACAATAATAATAAAGAATCCTATATACTAAATGCACTCACTCTCTCTCTCTCTCTCACTCTCTCTCTCTCTCTCTCTCTCTCTCTCTCTCTCTCTCTCTCTCTCTCTCTCTCTCTCTCACACACACACACACACACACACACACACACAGGTTTTGAGTTGATTTAACACAAAATGTGCTAGTCACGCTAGCACACCGTATTGTGTTGAATTAACATAGCTATCTTTTACTGTGCAGGTATGTGTTGTTGTTGATATGGTAAATAGTGTGCCGAATCATGAAGAAAGATGCTTATTTTAAAATAATTGAAAATGGGCATTATTGTTTTCTATAGGGCGCAAATTACAACGAAAATATAAACCGTTTACGGCAGCTTAGACTCCTCATCCTATGTTATAAAATTGATTTTCTTTTATTAGAAAGAGTTAGAAGAAGTTAGAAAGTAACAAAGACAGACTTACATGCAGACAGAAAGTTATTGTATAACCATATTTAAACAAAAAAATTGGATTCTAAACGTGTCATTTTGTGTTATATGAGGAGAGAAAAACGTGGTCTAACGGCTAATTCCAGACATGTCAATCTGACCTTTATTACACTTTTACATAAATTGATCTAAAAAAAATTGTCAAAGAAAAGATCCTTGAAAGAAAGACATCTGTGGCAATGCTTTTTTTCGTTTCTTCTGATCACATATCTCATACAATCCTGTCTCTCTATAATATCTTTATTTTTAATGAACCCTGTCAACATTCACTGTATGTGACTGAGAGAAATCAGGTAAAGGATATCAGCCATTATCTCCCGCCCCGGAGTTCCATCCGCCTGATAGTAAGACAAGCTTGCTTCCGCTGAGACATCGCCGTCGGTGTCTTCAGATGCAAAGCAGAGAAATATATTTTTGAAGTGGAAATATCTGAATGTCGAGTGGAAATGTCTCTGGTTTGGATCTTCAAATATAGTTAAAAGATTTTCAGGTGAGAGGGAAATTACAATACACAGTGGGAAAGTAATTTGAGATCACCTGAGTAACAGACGCCTTTTCTTTCACGTTCCCGCTGACGGTTTACTGCAATTTTCTCTGTTTCGAAAGTGTCAAGTAACTAAAGACAAATTCCTATAAATGTTTTATCTTTAGCGCTCCAAGCACGTAAAATAGATCTACCACTGGTAAATGACTGTATTTTCGCGGGGGCCTTATCACCACCACTGTATTGGAAATATCACGCAAGAAAGTTAATTTTCCCACATTTCCGGCAGCCTATAGCATCGAAACGAAGCCTTTGTGCCCTCGATGGTCTGTACTTTTTCTTACTTTCATGTCAGGTACCTCGTGAGCTGTGAAGTGGTTTTGTTTATGTGGTTTTGCAAAACCTTGTATATACGGGCAACCTTGAATACCCCGTGGGATTTTTTTTTTTTAATGTAGTTGAAAAGCAAAGCTCAGAAAGAAAATTGCAAAATATGTAGGTTTATTTAAAATCAACACAAAATATGTAGAACGAAATATGTAAAATAAAATTAAAATAGAATGACACTAATGCTACAATTCATGAACATTTAATTACTTTAAAATCCTAGCTCTAGTTATCACGCGCATATATGTTTGACATAGTAGATTGCCAATCATAAATGCATTGGGACGTGACGTCATTGCAGGGACATTGAGTTACATCGAAATATATGTTATTTTAATTATAGCAGACGAAGCCTGCCCTTCAATGCAGACTATCCATAAGGTGAAATAGCATGTAGAAGCCATCTCGACAAATATTTACATGTTAATATCTCGTGTTCTAGGGGGCGCACGAGAAAAAAGAAACGTATCTGGAATATATAAGCAAAAATGATTCGAAACGCGATGATAAAGCTACCTTTTAAGCGACACTCCGAAATTATAAAAATGTCCGAAAGAGATCAAGTTCCCTTAGGTGGCTATGTAAGCTTATTTTTGCGCTGAGACGCTTAGTTTCCAAGATATCGCATTTTTTTTTTATGTTAAAAACCGTTCGGCCGCCGTATATGATTTTTGAAAATGTTGTAGTAGTTCGCTTCACTTTGTAACTACGCTCGAGATTTGGAACAAACGTTGTAAATTATAAAATAGTCAAAGTATACGTGTAGGAACAAAGACAAGTTGTCGGGGTTGCTTTGCCCCCGTATATGTACATGAAACTTTGCTAATAGTTGATAAAAGTTTCTCTTAACGGGAATATAATAGCGAACAATTCTGTGTATATGCAAAGGTATTTTTTTAAGGAGAGGGCCAGCTTGCTCCCCCCCCCCCCTTGACTACTTACATCTAAATTCGCTAATAGTTGAAATTAAGCGTTTTTCTGTGGGGAAGGGCGAAATACAATAGCGGACAATGATGTGTATAAGCAGAGGTAACGTTCTTAAGGCGCAGGGGCCAGGAGGCTCATGCCCCGACTACTTACATAAAATTCCTCTAATAGTTGAATATTAAGCGTTTCTATAAGGGTAAGAGCGAAATATAATAGCTAACCATTGAAATATCCCAGGAACCATGTTGTCAGTGTTGCCAGTCCATGCCAAAAATATATATCATAAACCGTGAGATGTCGTTCGAAAGGTTTTAGGTAGACTAGCTCAGAACCGCCAAAATAGTCTTTATTGCTGTAGGAGTTCAGTGTTGCCAGCACATTAAAAATAATCAATTATTAAAATTGCTTCCATTCAGCTACACTTAGGAAAACTTGACATAAGCATTATTCGACACCAATACTGTGGATTTTCCCGAACCTAAGCACTGTAGTTGTCAGGGTTGCCAGCCCATATTTTATAAGTTAATGCTTGCGTGGTTTGTTTCTATTTGAATATTAATAAACCACCGGGCTCCAAGTCACGGCCCGACTAAGTAGACAAGCGAAACAACACAAGAGCTGTGTTATGTTATTAAATGCAGTTCCTATATTAAACTTGATTTTAACATTCTGGTTAACACCAAATCCACACCGTTTCATCAGTATGCACCATATCTGCATGGGCCCTTCTCCTTCATTGGACCAGGGAAATATCGTAAAACTAAGCTGGTCTCAAATTGTTGATGTTTGGGAAGGGTGTTTTTTTGATCGCCGACTGCTAGTCATGATTATCTAACACCCTTTATCTATGCAAACCATACGGCAGTGTTGTTGTTTGGGATTGCATACCAGCAGGGATAATTTTCATAAGAAGTGTCAGGGGGAAAAACGATGAAATTCCGACTGGACTCATTTGGTAAAGAATGAAAAAACAAAGTTTCAACTTCCATTGAAACACATTGAATTGTTCACACAATTTTTTAAATTACTGTTTCTTTCAGGCATGCTTTCGGTGGGTGGTTTTGCCCCCCTCCCCCGGGATTTCAACCGCTCCCTCAGAAGAATCAGTCTCAACACTTGTATTACTCATATGTATACTGAAATACGTATATAATTATATAGCACTTTCTATGAATGTTGCTCATGTTATTTTGATGTTAACCAAGAAAGTACGACAAATTGTTAAGGCTCGCTCCAAGTGGGTTTTCCCGCCTTTTTCATTTTACGTCAATTACTCAAATTTCAGTAGAGGAAAACAGAAATTAACTTTCACAGACCAAAGTTCGTTTCGTCCTTCAATAATGAATACAATTAATCTTAACAAAATGTTAATAGTAAACTCAGGATTGTGTGCAGACACTTTTGGGACAGAATAATGTCTCAATACTGGCATCACTGGCGAGATTCCGAGTAAACAGTGTGTGTGTTCTTTAGCATAATGATAATGTAGTTTTCATGTTTTTAATTGGTATTTCTCTCTTCCTCCCTTTCTTTTTGTATTGTTATCGTGTCTTCGCTGCGTCTTTCTATTCTTCTTCTTATCTCTCTATTCATCTTTATTTTTCTCTTCACGCACTCTTTTTGTGCGTGTTCCAGAGCCAATTCCGGCCAGTGTCGATTACCCGGTGGTAGGGCCTGAGCCAAACATAAGTGATCCAGTCTGGAAAATCTATTTAACTGGGAATTTCGGCGTCGTATTTTCATGTTCTCGGGGTAACATCTTCAGTCCTGGTAACCCCTGAAAGAAACACTGTTCAAACGCAATGAAATAATTAAAATCTCTCCTTCATCCTCCGGGTTATCAGATCTATATCGAATCACCGGGTTAGAATGGATTCGAATTTTAAACCCATTGACACAGTCCAAAACTTGACCAGCAGTCCCGACAGCCGGTGACTCGTTTCAGCTCTCCCGTGTTTATTCCATCTGTGCGAATTGTTATAAACTAGTTCATTACCTTACCTACGGCGTGAGAGCTCGTAGTCAAGCCTTAGCCTCCGTGAGAAGTCGCCTCCAGTGCGGACGGTCCATCACTAAAGATGTCCAATTTTTTATCCCTGCCTGTTTCAAATAAACTAGTTCATTAGTATTGTAATTATTAGAACGTTATGTTCGCAATAGGTGGAATCTAGAGTGGCAAGTTCAGAACAGATAAATTTTAAGATATTAGTAGAAAATACTCCCCCCCCCCCTCTTGGCTATTTCAAGGGAAGAATTCTTTTTATATTAGTTTGGCACAAAATTCGTTTCCATCCTCTAATTTATAACATACTATTACACGTGTTTCTTGTTTTCACGTTTGCAATGTGGAACATGTAAAGTTTACTATGCCTATAAGGAACATGCTAATTTTGATTTTGAACATTTGTAACTTTTCATTTTGATACAGTTTGGATATGTAATTTTCGCTCTTTTTGATAGAAATTAAGCAGAAAAATCATCAATTTCTTTGTAGGTTCAATATGCAATAGTAGTCTTGAATAGCAGGTATATGACCTACGGTTTGTTACAATCAGTGATTCCAACTGACCCCGGACCCTGTGGGGGTGTCAGCCCCAAATCCTAAATCCTCGAGACTACCCCCAACTTTAACTTTTTTTACCGTCAAAACTTGATAGAAACATTGCCAAACTACTTATTCTCTCCCAATTTTGACTATACACCCCCCAAATCTGAAAATCCTGGCGGAATCCCTGATTTGAATGTATTTCAAACCAGTACCTTCAATAAGCCCCACCGAATTTGCAAAGAAATAATATGTATTACACTTTTGACATTATCCTAGACGTGTCTCAAAACTCTGCAGTTTCACTGGAAATCATGGGTATTTAATCTGACCATGAAGTTTGGTCTCCATTTTGAAAGTGACTTAATGAATGTTTCAAGCACCCTCTATATATTCGAATAGCTCTGAAAAAAAAAATATAAAATCCAAAAGTCACTTCCACCTTGCTGTCAGATTTGTGGGAATTTCAATTTTCGATTGTATACGTTTAAATTTCTCCCTCCATCAACTATGTTTATTGTTTGGCCTCGCATTTATTCTTTCATTTTATCGATTAATACATGTACATTTTTAAAAGAAGGAATGTGCTCGTGATGTTTGATGATTTTAGTATGGGCGAGACGAAGGAAGGAGAAAGAGGGGGTCTGTTTACCAAACACAATTATGGGATAATAAGGTGCCATTTGGGTGACCTAGCTGCACGGTGTTCGCTGTTGCGATTTCTTTGATGCGAAGTGTACCACTAGTTCGAAACTGACCAAAAATGTAGTTTCATCGCTCCCCCTTACCTTTTGTATGTAATGATACTAAAATATGACCTTGTCGCGACAGTTCCAAGCGCTCCACCATACAAGAATCGTCAGTTTACCAGCTCCGCTATTGTTAGTTCTATGTTCCAGTTACTTTCGCAGATTCCGTTTGAATGTTCCGTGACGTGTCACAATGTGCTGTAAATACATTTTTGAGATCATTCCTCTCCAGCGGCCTCCGTCACTTATGCGGTAGAGTATCAGCTTGCAGTGTGAGAGGCCTGGGTTCAATCTTCAGACGGGACAGTTCTTTTATCTTCTCAACAATTATGCGCTTTTCCAATATTTTATCGCGCTTCGTTTGGGTTCCATCACCGTAGAGGCCACCTTCCTACTTTTCCCCTTTAAAATTAGCCCCGCATCGCACCCAATGTGGATCTAAGTTAATCAGATATCCCCATCCTTGTAATTTTATGCGCATATCCCGCTTAGGAAATATCAGAAGTTCATACAGATTCAGTGCCGAGAGGAACGTACAGTCCATGCAAATAGACGTGAACAGTGTAAACATTATGCGCCGTAGAACTGGACGAATCTATCTTGTGTTGATAAGAAACAAAGGGTGTGTGCTGATCATTATGTTTTTAGCAGCCAGGCAGTGCAGATCGTGTTGGGTCGCGTGAGTCAAATTTTGTCAACATCCCTGTCAGTGCTGCGAACCATAGTGGGATGGCACCAGTTCAAAGTAAACTTAAGGGCAAGGTGCTACACAGCCAAACGCGTGAGGTTGTCTCGAACGTGTATCGGTTCATGCGAAAAGAAGCTGTACAGGGAGCCCCTATTAAATTAAAAAAAGTATTAGAGAGTATCTGAAGCAACTGGTGTGTCATTCCTCAAGTTCAGTCCGTCGGATAAAAAGTGAGCTTCAAAGTATCGAATCAGGTGAATCAGTGTCATTTACAACACGACACAAAGAAAGGCAACACTAGATAGCTTCAACGAAGCTGTTGTGCGGAGAACAGTTAACGATTTCTATATAACAGACAAGGAGAGACCAACATTGAAGAAGGTCCATGCTTCATTAACTAAGTCAATTAGCTTCGATGGTAGCTTAAACACCCTTAGAAAAATACTCTTAACCCTTGGATTTAAATGGAGAAAGACGAGAAATAATAGAAAAGTTTTAATTGAAAAAAGCACTATCCGGACACAAAGAATTTCCTACTTACGAACCATAAGAAAATACCGAGATGAATCTCGCCCTATTGTATATATGGATGAAACTTATATTCATGCGTCGCACACATCATCTTATGGCTGGAGTGATGAATCCCTACAGGGTTTATTTGCCCCTATTTCGAAGGGAAACAGAGTAATCATCGTTCACGCCGGCAGCGAAGAAGGCTTTGTTCCAAATGCTTATGTTCGATTTAAATCTGGACAAAAATCTGAAGATTACCATCATGATATGGATTACAACAATTATGAAAAGTGGTTAAGGGAAAAATTAGTTCCAAACTTACCTCCTCACAGTGTGGTGGTAATTGATAACGCTCCATACCACAACAAACTAATTAATCCTCCTCCCAATTCCAATACAACCCGAAGTTCCATGATATCCTGGCTTACTGAGAAAGGCATCCCTTACAGCGCAGAAATGTTGAAACCACAATTATACGATATAATAAAATTGAACAAACCAGCCCATCGCACGTACAAAATAGACAGTATTTTAGCAGAACATGGACATACAGTACTTCGTTTGCCACCGTACCATCCGGAACTGAATCCCATAGAACTGATCTGGGCAACGGTAAAAAATTCGATTGGAGGCAAAAATGTTGATTACAAGTTAGACGATGTGATAAAGATGGCAGATGAGAAATTTGCATCAATTTCAAGGGAAGAGTGGAAGAAAAGATGCGACCATGTGAAAGCTATCGAAGATGAATTCTTCAGCAAAGAAGGTTTGTTGGATGAAGGAATGGAGTTGGTAATTAATATTGGAAATGACACAGATTCGGATATGAGTGAAAGTGATACGAGTGACAGCTCTACTTACAGCGCAGTTGAGGGAGGTGATGGTGGAGAAACTTCCGGTGTGATAATGTCGGGTGTTCATCCCATAAGTACAGACAGCGATAGCAACTGAAACAATGCTTCTAGTGTTAGATGATACAAGTGCTTCCTTACGTGTTAGATTTCCATCTTGTGATATGTTCAACTATAACTGTGTTCGTGTTTTTAACTTTTAAATATATAAACTTTTTTCAAAACATTTGTAATTCAACAAGCTGGGAAGCTGAGAAGAGAGAAATGCGTAAAGTGGACATAGCGTCATACACAGGTAAGTCTTACTGATTTTAATAAATGATTTTCACTCGATGTTTCAGCGCACATTATGTCTCGATAAATTGTACCCTATCATAGTTGTCAACACTGTCCCCTGCTTGCTCGAATGTTGAGCTCATACGTGGTTGCTCGCTTCTTACCAACTCAGACCATTCCCACACTCACTTCCCCTACTTCCTTCTTCCGCGCAGCTCAGTGTTCACGTCTATTTGCATGGCCTATAGATACGAGGGCAGCTTAGTGCTCAAGTTGGAGCAGGGATTTTCAAATACTTCTTCCTGGCGTCCGAATTCACGCTAATATTGCGATAAAAAAAAAAAAAAAAAAACTTTGTAGTCCAGATAGTTAGCGGACGCTTAAGTGTTACGTAAGTACATTCTTGGTCAATTTAGACCCTTTTATAAGCAAAATAAGCACATAACAGCAAACTCCCCTCGTGCTTGCGTAAGACTTTTCAAATTTCTTACCATATCTTATTAATATTTTTATAGATTATGTTTTAACATGTTACTGAGATATACAATTTGTCTTCAAAAGCATTGCATTTACTGCATTATTTAGGCATTATTTATTTATATAAACTGTTGCCTTACTTCCTTATTAGAGGAATTGTGGAATCGTTAAAACATATTACTAGTTTTAGTTATACATTTTTAGATATTCTCTAGAACTAACAATAAATCTGTCTATTGGATTTAGTCATTGTTTTAATTTTCATCGAAGGTCGTATTTTTTATGCATTTTTAATGTCTGAGTTCCACTCTTATGTCTCCTTGTCACACTAATATTTACAACTGTATCACTGTTTTCATCTTGTTAGTTGTAACTAAATAGTGCAAACATATTCCCAGGAAAATGTTTTCCGATATGGATGTGGAACCTAAGAGAATGCAGTCTAACAGTCTGCAATACAATAAGACCATGCAAATACACTGCATCATGGACGGATTTAGGAGAGAGACCCTGGGGGAGGGCAATTACTTTAAAAGCTATCGTTTAGAATGAACCATTTATAGTCATTATGAAATGACTGGGGGGCAATGCTCTCCTTTTAAATCCGACCATGCGTCAGGTGCGTATCTAGAATTTAGTTTCGGAGGGGGGTTCACCAGTTTCTTTCGGGAATCAAGGATCGGCATGTATATGAAATGGCTATCATTACGCCTAAATTTATACTAGTTTTACATAAAAATAGGAATTTCAGAGGGGGTCCGTCCGGTTCCCCCTGGTTACGCCCCTGCACTGAATGGTGATTTTGTTTTTTTCTGTTATTTACAATGTAACTCAATATCTAACATGGCAAAAGCTTATTATTTTATACGTGAAAGCATAATCGTGAATCAGTGACGGACCCAGAGAGAGTGGGGCTGGGGACACGCACCCTCTCGTCAAGTGAAAATATTGTTTACAGCATTATTTCAACAATTTATCTAAGAAAAAATAAACTTCTATATTTTGCTTCCGAACTAATCTATATCTATGAGCAGTGGTCGAAGTGAGGCGGTATGCAACGGTATGGCATACCAGCTCTGGTTTTCGCGAGCTTAAAGCATACCGTTACTGAAGCAGACGGTATACATATTCTTATATACCACTTGCTTACATGTGTAGGCAAATATTGGGAAAACATGCCGTCTCTGTTTTTTTTTTTTCACTTCGAACACTGTCTATGAATATAAATTTTTGGGGTGTAATGGTGTCACATTCCATGGTAGAGGTTATGATAAATATATAGTTTTAAAAAATCATTTAGCGGGAAAATGTTGGGAAACTATTCTGCGCTCCCCCATCACCAAAATCCTAGGTCCGACACTGCTTTGAATGATGGAAGAAGCAATACTGAGATTTTAAATGGGTCATTTCTGGCCTTCGAAGTGGAAGTTTGATTGATTTCGTGAACTGTTCCCGTAACTAAGTGTAGGTAGTGTTGTGCATTTTTTAAAAGATGTTATTTTCGTTTTTTAAAGGAATCCATAAGATTTCAATTTCTTTCGTCATACAATGTAATAACGGGACTCCCCGCGCGTAATCATAACATAAAATAACGCTGACGTCATTGTAAGGCACAGATAGGAAGACGCAACACCAGATGGCACTGGTGACACCAACCTTGCAAAGCCAAAGAAAATTATCGTGGCAAAAGATTGCAAAAAAAAGCAAAGTGAATATTGCAATGTTTTTTCCTTGTATAGGTCACTCCACTATGCGACGTTGCCACATACGCACAACATAGATATGGGGACTTGTTTATTGTTGTAGGCGGTTGATTCTCATTTGATAAATTTAGGTGCGCAATGTAGGTGTGTCAGTGTTACGTAGCTTAAGAGGAAGACACTTGTGAATGTCCTGCTGCACTGTTTGTAAACGAATCAAATCTTGACCTTTTTTTACTTATGCAGGGTGTTGCAAAAGAACGCATTCAAAAAGACCTCACGAGATTCTTGACATGAAAATACTTAGACCATTAAAGGTGCACAAATGCTTCGTTTCGGTGCTACAGGCTGCCGAAAGCGTGGGATAACGAACTTTAAACCCTAATATTTCTAATGCCATTACCAGTAGAACTGAGTCGGCATGGTACTGTACCATGAAAGACTTCAAACTTGCTATATCCAAAAAAAAAAAAAAAAAAAATGCATATTCCAGAAGTGTGCAATGAATGCGCAAAGGAAGGGAGTAGGGGGACCCCCAGAATGAAGTAAAGGTGGCTCGAAAAAATGATGAATTGGAACTATTTTCCAGCAAGTAACAATAATTCGTTTGCGGCAAGTGAAAATCTCAAAAGGATTTCCTATGCGAAATTATTATTTTTTTAAAAAAATGAATGGTTGCATAACAACCAACAGTAAATTACATGCATTTCAACCAACGTTTGCTGTATTTGTTATCAATAAAAGAGTTTGATTGCCCGATTGGATGCCAGTGATTACGAATACAGTATTATATGTACCAGGGTTTCCGCCAGGATTTTCCGTTTGGGGGGTGTAAAATCATATTTGGGAGGGTGTAAGTGAAGTTTTGTACGGTTTCTATCAATTTTTTCACAGCAAAAATTTTAAAGTTGGGGTAAACACCCCCACGGGGGAGGGCTGGCGGAATCACTGATCTGTACTCATACGGAATGTCTTCTTATCCGTACGTGCTTATTTCAACCTTCACCGAGAATGTCTGGGAATACCGTACTTCCTTCCGGGAATCCCTTGCGCAATCATTGCACAGTTTTGGAATAAGCATTTTTGAATAGAGCACCGCCTTTCAGGGTACCAATGCCGCCTTAGTGGTATTGTTAGTGGTATTAGAAATATGAAGTTCGTGTAACATTCATTTTCCCACGTTTTTAGCAGTCTATAGCGCCAAAACGAAGTGTATGTGCACCCTTGATGGCCTAAACTTTTATTCTCGTTTTCATGTCAGGAATCTCGTGAGGCAGTTTTGTCTGTGTTGTTTTGGAGCACCGTCTAAACAAAACATACGCAAGGAACAAAAAATTCGTTGCAGCAGAATCTGGATTTGAATATCAAGATATCATCTATTAATTTATCGTTAAATCAGATTGCGTTGTATAAGATTGTAACGTTAATTTTGCTAACAAAATTTCATCACACAACCGTGCGGAACTACCAAACGACGTCACAGAATTTCCTTCCGTCTGTATATCGCTGGTGCATTGATAAGATAATATAAAAATATTTTGTAACTAAATATTATTATTATCGCAATGGCATTTTAAAATACAAGAAGTTATCAAAAAGATAGAGAATTGGTGTGAGCATCATTAAATGGAAACTAATACTACTAAAACAAACTTGATAAATTATACTCAGAAATCAGCTAAATTGTTAGTAAATGTACGGGAAAGTTTCTTAACAACGCACATTTACTTTCCATCTTAGCGGTGAGCGAAGCAATCGCGAGCTAGCAAAACAAATTGCTTTGCGTTGTTAAAAATCCTTTCGTAATCAAAAAGCATAGTAAAAGTGAAAAGTGAATAGGGATAAGGATTTAAATGCCAAGAATACTTTAACGTTATTTCAATTGATTGTACCAAGGACAAAAAAATCCCTTTCAGGGACAGTCCTACAGGCTGTGGCAAAACTTGAAGTTTTTTATTTTCAAAACTTCAAATCTCACCTTATATGAGAGCTATCGAGAAACTATTAATTGATTTGTAGATTATTCATTAAGAGCTGTTCAACGATACCTCACAAGACGTATATATATATACGCTTTGTTTCGCTGGGAGCGCTCCCCGCAGACCCCTTCGCCCCCAACTTCAGTGCTTTTGAGAGGATGCGCCTCCTTTATCTTAACCAAAATCTTCGTGCAGCACTACACCACCATGGTGTCCATCAGTACCTTCCCACCGGGGGCTGCGACCCCCAAAGGGGAGGTTTGCCCCATTTATTGTAACCTACTCTTGGTCATACACCTTCAAAGAAAATTTCGTTTCTCTGTCTTCAATGATTTGGAAATTGGGTTTTTGGGGCGACCATTTTGGATCCAAGTTGACGACTTTTTGGAAAGTTTTCTTATATTGTTGTGACCTACTTGTGATGGTACACCTTCAAGTAAAATTTCATTTATCCAGCTCAAACGGTGTGCAAAATGGGATTTTGGACGGCCATTTTGGATCCAAGATCGCGACTTTTCGCAAATGTAATATTTCCCTAAACTACTCGTCATAATGCACCTTTATGCTAAATTTCGTATCTCTAGCTCAGACGGTGTGTAAAATGGAGTTTTAGGTCCGCCATTTTGGATCCAAGATGGCGTCTTTGGATACATCATGTAATATTTTAGTAACATACAAGTTATAATGCACCTTGTTACCAAATTTGATATTTCTAGCTGCAGCCGTTTAGGCTGTGTATTCTATACAACAATGGGTTCGGCGACCACTTTGGATCCAAGATGGCGACCGATTTTGCTCATACCGAGCTATTAAGTCTAGAAATAACATATTAAAATTTGGTTCAAATATCTTCAAAATTATGGCCGCTAGCGTGAATATATATCGATATTGCCAGAGTACGGTACAAACCTATGTGATTGTGTACAAGAAACTTGTAAGAACCAAGCTGAAATGTGCAGTAAATTTCTAGACTACAGATACTAAAGCGATATATTGAAAAAGTCGAAGCCTTTTTATAAAATTATGTTTTAAGAATAAATTTCCTTGCTAACAGACGGAGATATAATGAATGATGTGATTGTTTTCAATTAGAACATTCGTACATGAAAGGAACAAAAAAAACAAAAAAACATTGAAAACAAATTATTTGAGAGATCGTGAATAAGGAGATTCAGTGTAAACGTTTATTGGAAAACTTAAGAATAATGTAAAGCAACGATCTCCAACAAAAGATGGCAGCACTACCTCCGTATATGTCTAATGTGTATGTATATTCACTGTTACAAGAAATTTCGTTGCTGCTTCTACAAATTCAAGCCTAGAGAGTTCAAACTTTCAGGGAAGAAAGTTCATAATCAATTCAAGTGCATGATCGATGCAAATTTTTTATTTTCGTTTTCCTTCATTTTTGAAATAGCTTCATTGTTGTGAATATCGAAACCTATAATAATGAAGCTCTTTCAACAATGAACAAAAGAAAATTAAAAATCGACATCGATCAAGCACTTGAACTGGCTATGACCGTTCTTCCCTGAAAGTTTGAACTCTCTAGCTTGAATTTGTAGGAGCAGCAAGATTTCCTGTAACAGTGAAAATACATTAGACATAGGCTGAGGTAGTGCTGCCATCTTTTGTTTTAGATCGTTGCTTTAGATTATCCTTAATCATTCAGGTACCAATGTATTTTACCAGAAGTTATAAGCTTTCCAATTTTCAAAAAAACAAAAAAGTTTACTGAAAAGAATGACATTTTTAATTAACTTAATCCAAATTAACTGATTTCTACTAAGAGTAATGAATCACAAAGCAAATCCTATGTATGGCATCGATTCTTAATCGTGTATTTGATTTTATGCATGCAATATATATTAAATTTAACAAGCAATAAGACAGTTTGCTAAAATCTACAACTTTCTACACTATATACATTTTTTTTTAGCGAGATTGTCAATGTTCAAGAATTGAATCCTTTTTTATTCCAAAAGTATGTGGTAACTTGAACAATTATTTGTAGATAATCAATTGTTGTGAGACTAGGAAATCCCCTACAGGAGCGATTAAATTTTAACCCCCACGTTTGGGGATTGAAACTCAAAAGTGAACTTCGCTTATGGGAAAATACAGTGTTAATTCAGAGGAACACTTTTCCTTGTCTAATTTGATTAAGTACTAAGAAATGAAGTTAGGCGGTGATTTTGGTCAATAAAACATTGTATCATCTCTCGACCTCGATCTGCAATATTTTATAGACTGAAATCACCGCCTTTTAATATAATAAATTCAGACATAAATTAATAATTAATACATTTAAACAAGGAAAAGTGATCCTCTGAATTAACATTGATTTTACCATAAGCGAGGTTCACTTTTGAATTTGAACCCCTAAAATAGCAGTTAAAATTTTGTTTTGGAAATTTTTTTTTTACAGTGTCAAAACGTCAGGTTTTTGTGGGCAATTGTAAAAAATGTCATGAAAATATTTTGAAAACTCGTTTAGACAGGTCTGTTTCTTAGTTACACGAATTACTCAAGAGTCTGTATATTTAAAACGTGGTATTTAGGACAAGGATGGGCAGGGGCACCTAATTTTTAACGTAGAACTGAAAATGACTTGATAATGTGTATGGCGTAAATTGAACTGGACATTTTGAAACTGGTTAAATGAAACGAGGTTCAGATTTCGCGCTAATAGTAAACTTGTGCAATCTTTCGTAACGTTTTAATTCATTTTGTATTTTTTTAATTTTGTGTAATATTTGCTTTTCATTTGAAAACATTGACAGTTGATTTGCTGCATTTGATAATAAATATCTGAACATAAATTACGAGTGTTTGAAAATAAGGTCTTGATAAAGATATACGGCCGGAACGGGACGAGATGACTGGAGAATGGAGGAGACTGCATATTGAAGAACTTCACGGACTTTACGGCTCACCCGATGTTGTAAGAATTATAAAATCGCAACGCCTAAGATGGGCAGGCCATGTAGCTCGGATGGAGAAAAACGAATATTAGCTATATTCCATTTTGGCTGGAACACCGGATGGAAAGAGACCGTTGGGAAGACCGAGATGACGTTGAGAATACAATATTAATAGAAGGGGTCTTCGAGAAGTAGGCATTTGTGATGAAAACTGCTTTTATCTTGCCCAGGATATAATCTTATGGCGAACGTTTGTTACTGCGGCGATGAACTCGTGAATTCCGTAAGCCGTAGAGTAATTAAGTAATTATATTACCGGAAAACTATTCAATAAATTGCATTATTTTTAGTAGTTATAAAAATAAGTAAAATAAAATGCTTTGTTTGAAATTTATTAGTTTTAGCCTACAAAACATTCGTTAAATGTATTTTTTCAACTCCCCTCGCAACTCCCTTGCACACAATCCGGGACCCCCACGTTGAGAAACCCTGCTCTATATTATACTTTGTTTAAGATTTTAAATAACAATAGGACAGCATGGTCATAATTAATTAATTAAAAGTTTTTTTCTTACTTTAATAGAACGGACCTGTATAATAAGTTCCTTGTTTCATAGCCAGAGAGCAGCTTGTTAGGAAGCAGGAGAGCCATCTACCGTTAGTTATGAGAACTCACTGCACAGTTTCTAGACAGACAAATATTAATATTATCTTTAGTTATAAATGCGTTTGAGCACGGCCGAAGTTCGGCTGTGGTTTGAGTTATACAGGCTAGGCGTAAGGCTATTCACAGAACGTTAATAATAATAAAAATCATTCAATTATCGTGATAATTATTAAAAGGCTTTCGATTGCAGCTGGATTTGAGATTCTCCCAACAAGATACCATCAATAAATAACAAGAATGCTGAATAACCATTGTCTGTATGTTACCATTGCATTAAGATAGAATCTGTCTCCCTGTTAAAAGGTTCGCGGAAATGAAACCTAATTGTGAGCAGTTGTCATGCGGCAATATTGACATGAAGTACGACAGTGTTCAAATTATTAGCATAAAAAGCATATCTGACAAATTAGAAACATAAAATAGCTTTAAACTTACTTACTTCGTATCTTTGGAGAAAGAAAATGATGTATGAAGATTTTTTTTTTTTAAGTAAAGATGTATTTTTTTTTAAAATAAATCTTTAAGGCCATTACAGAGTCGACCCGTGTTCTTTCCCCGGTCTTACTACTTTTAAAATTCTGTCCTAGACTATCAAAAGCGTTTGTTGATATATTCTGCCAGACCTGACCCAAAGGTTCCTGGACAACGTAAACCGATGGTGCGTTGCTTTTCATCGGATGAAAATGATATCCAAAGGATGGGACGTACGGTTTAACGTGGGCTCCGAACCACTTGTTTCCCCACGGGAAACTGAACCACTTTCTGGGGATCGTCAAACGGTCTCATCAACAATGTTAAACCCCAAAAAGGGAAGTCAACAGAAGTTCAACTGTTATTCCACATGTATTACTGGCGAAACCCTCAACATAATTATCGTATATGGGAATTATGTCGTATACAGGATAGGGATGGCCACATTTTCAAAATAATAATAATAATTTTCCGGAATCCTTAAATTCAGAACGGAAAACAGATTCCCCCCCCCCCCCCGGGAAATGAAAATGTAATTTCCGAAAACCGGTAAAAATTTACCGAAATTGGCCATCCCTAGTACAGAGTGGCCTGTTTAAATCCGGTACGGATGCTAATCCCTGTTTTGAATAACGATGTATTGTTCAAAGCATGAATAAATGGGCACAATGATATTATAGTGTTGGCGAAGCACTTATAACGCTTGCTGTTGAAGGTGAGACTTTTCATCTAATCATATCCCATGGTAAATAAAAAAGTTAGAGCTACTTCGATTACTGTATATTACCAAGGAAGAAGGTACATTTATGAAACTTTCTTGCGTTATATAATGAGGTCTACCGGCCATCTTGAATTTATACCTGGCGGCACGTTCATTCACAGTTTCATTCCCAAACACTTGAAGTATTCGGCTACTTGATTCGACTGCAGACAAGCCCACCAGACGACCTCGCTCGAGCTGCTTTGACATCTCCATTTGCCTTCGCTACTACCATAGACCTAATAATAGAGGTCTATGCTACTACTCGAGCTATGACTGCTGTGAGTGCGCAAAGCGCCTGTCTTGATCACGATCAATTTTCTCACTCCCAACCCGATTACTTTTCCAGCATCTGAGGCTCTTGCTTCCGTACGAGGATCAGTACGGCAAGAACTTATTGCGTTACCTTGCATAATATTAGAGAATAATAAAATCTATGGACTTCTTCACTATATATTCTCCTCCATTCTCCGGTTACGGCGTCCCGCTTTTGTCCGTATATCTTTCTCGATAGTTTTTTTTTTTCAAACACACACACTTTATGTTCGTTTGCCAGGGTTATTCTCCAACTTTCACAGTCATGAGAGATTACCGGAAAATTACTGTTCTGAATATTTTCAATTTCAACTTTCTCGATACTAATCGCGAGGTTAGGAATTCAGGACTGAATAGGAGCATGAGTTTTCATATGCTAAGCGACTATTCATTTCTACCGTGACCTCGTTATTGGCATATGATTGGCATTTCTTCCGCGACCTTGATAAACATATGCTATCAAGTATTTTCATTTCTTTACTTTCTCTATGATCTTATTCTTAATCGTTATGTATTTATTTCCTCATTCCTTTATGTTTCGGCTTGTTATCATGTATTTTGTTTTCCCTATATTCACCTGTAGACCTATCTCATCGCAAGCTTCTGCTAATACACCGGCTTTACTTTATTATAGTGTATTTATATCGTCCCCTATTCAATGCTAGAACCTATCTTTCCTGTTTTATTTTTAGAATTGCACATTCTAACGCAGAGTTTATCAACCAGGTGGTCGCGACCCCCCAGGTGGGTAACGGCATGTGTGCAAGGTGGTCGCGAGGTTAGGTGGTAATATAAATGTAACTGAGTTTTTGTAGCTTAAAACAAATTAATTTCAAGGAAAGTATTTTATGTTGCTTGCTGTTTTTATCATTACTAAAGATAATGTAGTTGTGTTGAATAGTTTTTGGATAATATAATTCGGATATTTATTATAAAATACATGAAATAAACTGTCATGTTTTAAAATGAAAAGCAAGTATTACAAAAAATAAAATTGTGGGTCGCCGTCTAGAAAGCGTGGTGAAAGGGGGTCGCTGGCTAGAAGACACGGTGAAAGGGGGTCGCGAGATGAAAAAGATTGAGAAACGGTGCTCTAACGCAAAGTTAAATAATAGTGGTGACAAAGCGTCGCCTTCTTTCGATCCACTACCACTGCAAAATTCGACGCATTCTGCTTATGGGGCCGCTGAGACACATCCTTACTTGCTGAAGCTAAACTTAAAAAAAAAAAAAAAAAAAGAAGAATCTAAATCGTAGTAGGATATTATATAGTTGTCCCTCTGCCATTTCTTTTCGATAATAGTTGTCTAAAGGCGAGAATCTGTTCCAATGTAGATCTTTTTTGCTTCTAAATCCACATTGGTGATATCCAATTATTAAATCTAAATATACGCTTCGGCGTGTTAGCAGAATATTACTCAACAATTTGTAACATGTTGGGAGTAAAGAGATTCCGCGGTAATTAATACAGTCAGATTTATCGGCTTTCTCCCCC
>JAGDQP010012875.1:0-29382 GCA_022664845.1 Lepisma saccharinum
GGTTGGTATTTGCTTCGCTTTTTTTTACTTAGTCATCGTTGCCTTGCTTGTTTTCGTTCCTCGTGAAGCTTAAGGCATTCTTCATCAAACCAAGGTTTGTTTTTCTGTTGTTTCTTCTCACCTACACGTTCGTTCGCTGCGCTCTTAATTGTTTCACGAATTGCCTCCCACATTTTACATCAATTTCATTATTAATACCATTATTATTACTCGAGTCGGCTAGCATTTCGAACCTATTTGAGAGTTCGAGTTGGTAATCTGCTTTTATGCTCGGATTATTTAATCGTTTAAACTTCAAATTTCAGTTGTTTTGACCCCTTGCTTTCTCTGTTCGCGATGCATAACTTTTCCCTTACTTTTGTGATCACTAATTGATGGTCGGTGTCACCTTCCGCTGCTCTGTACGAACTAAAATCCATTGTGTTGGTGTGTTTTCGTCTGTCTAGTAATACGTGACCGATCTAGTTGAGAGTTTTGCCGTCCGGAGATTCCCATGTGTATTTGTGTATGTCTTTGTGTTCAAAGTACTTGCTCTTTACCAGTAGGGTTTTCGAAATCGCGAAAGTTATCAGTCTTTCTCCATTGTTCTTGGCCTTTTCGTGAAGGCTGTATTATGTCTATAAAATATTGTAGCATCTCTCGATCTCGATCTACTTAACTTTTCAGTTTGGACCACCAAAAGGGGGGTAAAATTTTGTTTCGCAAAATTATTTTTATAGTGTCGAAAGTTGGTTTTGTGAGCAATTGTAGCAAATTTCATGGAAATATCTGGAAAACTTTCGCTTTTACCTGTCTGTTTCTCAGTTACAAGAATTAATAACAGTAAAGATAAAGCTATCCCCTGTTCGATTCGCACGCTCCGTGAACGGCGCATGGGGATGTGGAGGTAGCGCTCCACATCTCGACCTACGGTACGAAGTGCGGTGGAATGGTCAGTCCCACGCTCGACTGACTTTACCTTCCCAAGGTGCCCAGGAGTACTAAGAGCACTCTGGTACTCAGTTTGATAGAAGGCTGAGTGCACCGTAGAGCGCCAGGCATGGGGACGATGGGTGCCTAACTTGCGACTGAAAATGTATCACAAAAATTGAACAGGATATTTTGAAACTGGTTAAATCAAAATAGGCTTAGATTGCGCGATATTATACTTACAATACAATCTGTCAAAAGTTAAAATTTGTGTTACGTTGAACTTATCACATTGCACGAAGTATATTAGAACTTTTAATTGAAGTTTTAACTTCTAGATTTGCTAATGACAATTTTCTTTTGGTGATGTTAGATTCGTTCAGGCTGGTTTACGTTAAAATAAACGACAATAAATGATCGTATCTTAATGTGGCCATACTTATCCTAAACTGGGTTTGTTCGTAAAACTGCCATAATATATTCATTTCATAATTTGTCATGACAAAAAGGACATACATTCACATGTATTTACTTACCACACAATACATACAGACAAAATGAAACACATATACTTAATTTTACATTTTCCTCGCTTTTGAACTTGGTTATTCATAGGTAATCAGCTCGTTGGCAAAATGGGGTAGAGGAAACGCGCTGGACATTACAGTCCGAAAGCAAACTAACATGGGTTCAAATCCTGTTCAAGCCGAATATTTTTTACAAAGCAACCGTGAATAATCTAATCATCTCTTCTCATAAAAAACGGAGAATATTTCCGACTGTGGAGTGGAGCAACTGATTCACTATAGCAAGGAAGACGCTTTGCGAATGTTGGTTGGGAAAGTTCAAATCAAGTTTCAGGGTGTTACGAGGAAAGTTAACAACACGTCATTGATCAGAAATATGCACTTTTCATGTTATTATTCTTAGAAAGAAACTCCTATAACATTTGTTAAGCAATTTTGGATACAGCTAAGTGTGGAGTATAGCTAGCGTGCGGGACTTCTAATTTGAAAACGTGGGTTCGATTCCCCACCAGCCAGTTTCTTTTTCGCATACACTGAAGTATTGAAACAGATTTATCTGCGGGTTATGGAGAACCTACGAAGTATCACTGGTCAGAATCCGAGTAAACAGTGCGTGTGCTGTTTAGCATAATGATCATGTAATTTTCATGTTTTTCATTGGTCTCTTTCTCTTCCTCTCTTTGTTGCTGTATTGTTATCGCTGCGTCTTTCTTTTCTTCTTCTCTCTATCTATTTATCTTTATTTTTCTCTTACTTCACACACACTCTCTCCTTTTGTGCGTCTTCCAGAGCCAATTTCGGACCATTTTCGATGACCCGGTAACCCGATTGACCCGGTCTGGAAACCCTATTTAACTGGGAATTTCGGCGTCGTATTTTTCTTGTTCTCGGGGTCACATCTCCGGTCCTGGTCACCCCTTAAAGAAGCATTGTTCAAACGGAATGAAATAATTAAAATCTCTCCTTCATCCTACGGGTTATCAAGTATAAATCGAATCAATGGGTCAGCATGACCTACAGTATCTAATGTTTTTTTTACAATCAGTGATTCCGCTAGACCCCGGCTCCTGTAGGGGATGTCAGCCCAAATCCTCGAGACTACCCCCAACTTCAACATATTGCGGACACACGTTGATAGAAACTGTGCAAAATTCTACGTCCACCCTCCCAATTTTGACTTTACGCCCCCAATCTGAAAATCCTGGCAGCATCCTTTATTACAAAGTATTCTGAACCAGTATGTTTAATAAACCCCACCGAATTTGCAGACTAACCCCGCGCAAACAAACAATGTGTGTTACACATTTGACATTATCCTAGATGTGTATCAAAACTCTGCAGTTTCACTGGAAATCATAAGTATTTAATCTGACCATCAAGTTTGGTCTCCATTTTGAAAGTGATTTAATGAATTTTTGAAGCACCTTTTATATATTCGAATAACCCTGCAGAAATATAAATTAACTTCTCTCTTGCTGTTAGATTTGACTTGTGGAAACTGAACTTTATACTGTGGGAACTGAACTTAATATTTTTACTACGTTTAAATTCCGTTTCTTTTATCTGTATTTCTTCTTCTTCTATTTCCCCTTCTCTCTTTCTCACTCTCTCTCTCTCTCTCTCTCTCTCTCTCTCTTATTTCTCTTGCTCTGTCTTACACACATCCATCGGTTTCAATGTTTCATTGTATGTTTAAATTTCTCCCTTGATCAACTTATGTATATTTATTCGTCTTGCTTTCATTTTACCGATACTAATACATGTCTATTTGATTTTAGTATGAGCGAGACGAAGGAAGGAGAAAGAGGGGGTCTGTTTACTGGAAACGATTATGGGAAAAGAAGGTACCATTTGGGTTACCTAGCTGCACGGCGTTCGCTGTAGCAATATTTTTGATGCGAAGTGTACCATCCCGGTATATGCCTGGCGTGACTGAGGAAAACACTGGGAAAACCTAAGTCAGGACAGTCAGCCGCTGGTACCGAACCGAGGTCCAACCGCATACGAAACCAACGTTCTACCAAGTAAAGTACGGTGCTCGGAAGAAAGCATACTCGTTTCGATGTTTATCACATGCACGCACACACAATATCATAGGCACGCCCATACAAAATAACGTAAATAACAACATAATATCAGAAATTGTCAAGCATAAATATCGTTCATCGTGCCCTATTTTTAAGAGCTGATAGAAACAGACCTTTTCTCTTGTTTTTCATGCATAACGCTAGTGTTCTATGGAATTCATTAAGAAAGAAAAAAGAAAGAAACCATGGGTTTTAAAGTTCATTTTTGTTTCTCCATGTTCGGTAAGGATCTTTTCTATTGGACAATTTGAATTAAACTTTTCAGTACCCTTCAACTAGTGGCCCATCTAAAATAAAAATGGCGTTAGGCTTCCTATTTTATTGTTTGAAATGGGACTCTCTTAAGTTTTTCATTATTTGCTACATACTACAAGAAATCATAAATATATTTTTCAGAACCCAGGACATGTGATAATGTTTTCTGTTAAAGAAAAGAAAATTCCAACGCTTGCTCGCTCACTCACACTCTCTCAGAATCACACACCGCCGACTCAACGTTAGTTGGGTGGCCTATCTTGTAGGCTTAGAGAAAAATCGTGTATAACAAAGTCATGTGAACATAATTTTGGCCATGATAGTACAAGCAATAGAAAAAATGCTTTAATTATCTCATCGAACTGCCTATCAATTCACACAAAAACAGTGTGTCCATAAAGTAATGATGGAGTTTTAATCATCGGAAATAAACACGAAAGGAACGCCCCGATAAGTCTTTATGTTAGGTGGAGCGCGAACTTTGAACTTCAGTCAGTGGCGGATCAACGATTTTCATGAGCTGGGGCGCAAATCTGAGGAATGGGCCACGGTCATTTTCGATATTTTCCCATTAAATGTATTTTTAAGTATAAATTTATTGTATTTCCCCTCATGTTGCTAAGTTTTATCATAGAATATGCAATCGGTATTTCCAATACTTAATCTTTCTAGATAGATTAGATTTGTCAGGAAATAAATCAAAGCATTTTCTGAGAAAAACTGATGAAATAATGTTATAAAAAATAAAATATTTTCACTTTAGAAATGGAAGCGCGCCCCCTACGTCCTTTCTATGGATCCGCCACTGACTTCAGTCCACAGAACACTAAGAAATGTAGCATCGACTTTTTCGCATCTAACTTCGATACTAGCGCCATTTGTGTGTAGGCCCACCGTCTGCAATATGCCGTATGATTATCCTGCAGAATGGACACTTAGGTATTTAATACTATCCCCATATACGATATTTTGCTACAACTGGAATTCTTATAGAAATATTTCACTAGAAAGGATTCCTCTTATATTACTAACACTAAATGCGCGAGACAAAACAGGATCTTGGTTACAATATATTTTACGAATTATTTTAATAATAGTCATATAGACAATATTCCGCTATATAAAAAGCAATCAAATTCGACATTTTGAAGGCAATATTCTCCCTCTATGTCACGGGACCTAATTCCAGACAAGGCGACCCAATGCGTGAGATGGCAGCACTATTTTTGTTTTATACTACGGGTAATATAAAGAGCTTTATTTCTAGTTATATATTCTGTGGTCAGGTTCACACTTTTACCTCTATCTAAAAGCGACACTGGACGGATTGATACCATTAAATATTTAATGAATATATGAAGCCAGGGAGCAGGGGACGCAATTCATCTCGATCGTCCATTTTAAACCAATATAGACAAAATCTCTACTAAGGTCAAGTACGAGAGTCTTTCCAAAAGTAAGTTTTCCTTAAAAAAAAAAACAACAAAAAAAACAATCCCATCAAAAAAAGTATACCTGATGTCTGTATGTGATTTTTTCATATAACCGCCGAAAATATGTATACATTTATCAAAGCGCCCAGTACATAGAGTGGTATGACAGGCACTGCTAGAACCGGGGACAGCCTGATACCGAAAACAAAATACAATAATTGTATATGAAAGTGCAAAGTTTGCATTCCTGTATTACCTAAATAAATGTCAGGCTCTATATTATCATGGTGGTTTATCTATTCTTATCCCTACCAATTCATTATTTCTACAAAAGTACAGTTACGTAGTTTGTAGAAAATTGTAATTAAAGTTAAGATTGGCCTCATGGGTCCATCTAAGCAGGTGTGGCATTAGTACCATCTTTAGAATTTCTGCTCTCTAAGACTCTGGGCCAATTTTTTACAACCGTCAGATTCAGATTATTCTTTAATTGCTGAATGAAGTGAAAATCACTAGGTATCAGGTCTGAAGAGTACGGTGGATGAAGAAAAAGTTCCCATTTAAAATACATAAGCTTACATGTAGGGTAAAGTTTCACAAAACGAGGAGGTTGGATAGAACGGAGAAGACTGGTGCTGACATCCACCAGGAGAGAGTTGAACTACTTAAATACTGTATGCACCACAGAGACAGTTTCGTCAGTTGGAGTGCTGATTTCATTAAGAGCGTACCTCCGAGTGAAGTTTGTTTAAAAAGTTGAGGATTTTTCAACGCTTCGATTTATTTTAAAATCAAGATTGTTGTTTCTTTGTGGATTTGTCAAACATGGACTGCATGACATAAGTACCTCACCTTAGTTATTTAGGTGAAATATATGGTGGTAGTTTATTTGTCCTTGTAGAAGTTGGTGAGTAGAGCTATCTTGAAATCCTAAACTTAGACAGTTGGACAAAATGGGGAGAGAATCTGTAGAACAAAATGGGGCTCGCCATTTGTATCGAGATTATAAGTAGGTACTTTTTGAAACAATTAAAACTGTTTTAGTATAAACATAGAAATTAGTATTGTGTTAAAAATGACCAAAACTATTTTGTAATTCTTGTACAATTTATGAAAACGGAAATTACATTCAACATTTATCTTTCACAGTGGTTTATTTATTGAAATCTTATCTTCTTCTTCATTATTATTGTTCTCATAGTTTCTGCACTCATAAACAGAGAGATAATAGGTTCATAAACAGAGGGATAATAGGTTTATGTTAATGAATTTCGAAGTGTAATGAAAGTTACTATTAATTTAAATTACAACCTCATTTAATCATACCATTTGGACAAAACGGGGAAAACTGACTTCTTTTTTCTTTTTGAAAATGCAATTTCTAGGAGAAAGAAAAAACAGCACTGAAATATTTTAATATATCCCTGTATAGTAGAAGGATGGAAGTTTCATTGGAGCCGAAAAGCATTCTGGGTAGTTGCTTATTAACACACTACAGTTAAACGGACACCTTCCAGTTATCTGCAACTTTCCCCTATACGTGCGTCTATTCACATACCGCTAATGTTCCTAAGCTCGCTCGAACTCAATATACTATGTATTTTATCGCCTTTGAAAGGTTGAGCGTGTACAGCAATACCTCCCCAGAATACAATATACCTAGGTACATGCATTTATCTTCTTTTTATTGAATGTATTAATCTATAGATAAATACAGCATAGCTTATAATTCAGAATTCATCAAATACATTCAATCAAGAAAAAAGAAAATAAAAAATTAGCATTGATCGAACTCTTGAATTGGTTATGAATTTTCTTCCCTGAAAGTTTGAACTCTCTAGGCTTGAATTTGTAGGAGCAGCATTGAAAGTTCGTGAGACGATAAAAAAATACATTAGACATATATACGGAGATAGTGCTGCCATCTTTTGTTGGAGATCGTTGCTTTACATTAGCCTTAAACTCAACTAACTGAAAACGTTGCACACAGAGAAAAATCCTTGTTTGTGGTTACCAAAAAAAAAAAAAAAAAATTGTTCAAATAGGGCCCAAACAAAATTTTATTTGCCTTAGCCAAAAGTTTGTTAAAACGAATTTGATTGGCACCAGTGAAGTAAAAAATACGATGCATCGAGGAACCTTGAACAGAGATCGGCTCGTTGACAGCTTGATGACCTACTAGCCCACAACGCTTGCTGGGTGAAGTTAAGTGGAGTTTGGCTCTTATAGGAAAAATTCTAGAAATTAAAATGTCCAACTTCATAATTACAAAAAGATACAATATTACTTTACTATAAGACCTACTGTACGTTTATAAGCAATAGTCAATATTGGATTAAAGCGTTTCTTCGTATTCTTCCTCCATAAACAGGGTAACAAATACGTACGTTCTAAAACGCAGAATCGGCGTTATTTATTAAGATTCCTATTTGTTCATTTAACAAAACAAATTTTCCAAATTCATTTATATCTGTAATTCATTTGTTTGTGCCAAGCACATAGAATATTCAGAAATAAGCAAGATTTTAACCATAACAAAATACTACAAAATTGTTAAGTGATAGGCCTATTCGGAATTCTGTAATTGACAAGCAAAATATTCTATTTGTAATGTTAACAAAACTATGAAAGGTTCATGTTTGGTTTTTATATAATGACAACGAAACAGATCAGTGACGACTGAGGAAGAGTGTGGCGCTGTAACGATAATAAAAACATTTACCTTTTTCCCTTTACGCCTGCAAACGCTGAATTCAAAACGTACATAACCTTGTTCCCAACTGTAAGCAATAACAAATTCAACAAGTCCAAGAAATACAAAAACCTGCAAGTACAGAACAAAAATTGAAATATTTATTTAATTCTCGCTTCACATGGATGTGATCAAGGTCATCTATTAATCTAAAATGAAAAGAAAAATTGTTTATACCATCAATGGAGATCACTTGGTACGGATCAGGGCCGGATTAAGAGTGGAGCCTCGTCGGCTCGAGGACCCAAACCTCCGGCAATGGCTGGAGAAAACTTTTAATGGTGTTCAAATACTTCATCCAGTGAGAGGCATGAAACACAATGAAAATATTCAGTTCTCAATAGTCTAGTACGTGGAGTGAATGGAAGAATGATCGGTTTACAATCGAGAGGTCGTAGGTTCAGGTCTCCCTAAGTAGCGCACAGATGTCAAAATGACGTCATTTTTAGGTCGAAAATGGATGCGAATGACGTCGAAATGACGGGTAAATGTCACAAACTGACGTGTGTAAAATCTTTCCAGTGACAGCTTGTTCCTGTAAGTATTTGTTTCAAATAAACATATAAATGAACCCACTGGCCCCAAGTCGATAATTTTATCCCAGTGCTTTTGCATTTTAACCGCATTTTTGAAAATAACGGCATACACGTGAAACAGTTGATTACGACAAGTTCAATGTTTTCCTCCAGCTATATTGGCCAAGATGACGCAATCACTATCGAACACGAGATACAATCACAGTCTGTTGTAAAAAAAACACCTAGAGCATGGGACAGGACAGAATTACGCCAATTAAAAGACCAAAATGTCACGTAACACCGACGTAGTTTTTGTTACATTGACGTGATTTTGATTTTCCGACCAGAATATCACGTCTTGTTCACGTGAGTGTGCTGCTTGGGATATTAATATCCTTAAAGAGATCTAATGAAATTAACTGAACTGAAACATAATTTGAGCTATCAAGTTACCAGAAAAAGGCAAGAACGCCACCCCCTACTATGTATACATCTCTTTCTTTCATTTCTGTTTGTGAAATCCCAGCTGTCCATTTTAATTCATGTCATCACTATTTTACATATCAGCTAGGGTCTCTGGTGTCTGTGTTAGAAGGAATACTTGCTGATATAATTGAATCCTCTAATGTTAAAAGGAACCACGTGAAAAATCCTGTTTTTCAGTACAGAACAAATCTATTAACACTTTTACTGTTTTCTGACAAACTAAATGAATTTTGAAGGTCATTATGAACCAACATATATGACTCCCCAAATTCGTATTGTTTGACAGAAAATACTAATAATGGCAATGTTTCTCGTCTATCCTGAAAAATAGGATTTTTCACTTACTTTCTTCTAACAATGGAGAATTAAATATACTTTACTGATTTTTTTTTCGTGTGTGGTACGAAAAAGCAAACGAGTTTGGACAATGTAGACAAATTATATTTTTATTCCTGACATTTAGGCATCTAAGGTTCAGGCCGAAACGTGGGAGGGGAAAGAATGCGGAAGGAGTAGGCCGCGATCTAAGTTGAATGTACCATCTCGGTATTTGGCTGGTGGAACAGGAAACTCTGAAAAGCCTCCAGGACCTCCCGAATGCTAAGCCAACGCTCTACCACCAATCCACGGCTTCTCGGTACAATTTTTAATCATCAATAACAATTCTGTAGCAGATCAAACATAGAAATATTGTTCTTCGAACACTTTTCGCACGTCAGGATGGAAGACACAAAAAAACTCTACTTGAAGGAACGAGCAGGCACGTGATGAAGCAGAAAGTCACCCATGCAGACTTCGGTTTTCTTCAAACCAGCAACTTCCACTCTCTCGTATGAACTGGTTGTACAATGTACATACATATTTTGGTATGTCATACAATGCTAGCAAAATCTGAGTAGATCAAAATTGTTTTTACATTTAAAATAATATAATCAAATTTACATTTGAAACATAAATATTACGTATAAAAGAACGTAATATAATGATAACGAAAACTGATAAAAAATCTCACCCAAAATTAATGTATTTCAGACAAAAATGAGCATTCAAATGCATAAGTGATTTCGTCCTATTTAGTGACATTCAAAACATTGACTAATGCACTTACTACAAGTAACTGCGAAAATTAATATAGAAACAAACAACTATGATACATACATCTGCTTAGACCTTCCGAACAGAGATCTATGCAAGTGAAAGTATGCTTATACTCACCATACAAGAGAGAAGCCATAGATCAATGGCTTTAATGTAAGACACGGCAGGTAATGCTCTCTGAACACTGGACGACTGTGTCGCCAATGTAAGCAGAGTGGTCACGCCGAGAGTAACACGACCAGGAATGGCGTTGGCACTAATCCAAAATGACAGCCAAGATATGACGACAAGTAACACGGACGGAAGATAGATTTGCCATATGTAGAATATATATCGTCTTTCAAGTGTCACCTCGAAGCCCATGCATGACCATTCGCCTGAAAGATAATACAGAGCAGCCTTTCAAAACAATCTTGGATCATGGACCTGGTTCCGAGCAGAAAATCCATCAACTTCACCACAGGATTAATTATTACATTAATTCTTTTAACACTAAAAACACTACACTAAGATTAACAAAATCAGCTCATGAGAAATATCTTCAAAGTCAAAATGGTTATCCTGTCTGCCAACACGCGTAGGCCTGCCTACAATATTTGATGCAAATTGAAAATGAATATTTCATACCAAAGGACGAGTTCCCTTTTCGGGAAGAAACCCACAGGTGAAGTGAACTCCGAATAACTCGTTTGAATGGACCTACACGGAACTTGAACTACGCACACAGAAAATGAGGTTGCTAGTTTTGGGACAACAGGAGGTTCCTATGTACCAATTCATACCAATCAACAAATACTTGCCATGGTTTGTGTGAGTAGCATATCGAAAGTAATGCCTGTTAGGGCATAGCTTTCGTAATAATAGTAAAAGAGAAAAGAAATCATACACTTTTGGCGAGCAACTGTTCAGCTACAAGCTTGTGCTACTAGATAAAGCTCCCTTAGCGGTGATGCATTTCCACCACACTTCAACCCACTTTTCGAAATTCGAAGGCACCTCGGAAAAATGATTTTGGGCACTCCCTCATCGGATCTTCCACTTCATTGGTATCGTCGAAATGTCGTTTCTAGAGGTTTTGCCTTCATTGCAGAGCACAAATGGAAGTCAAAAACGGTATCTTTGTGGTCTTCAAATTGTTCCGAAAGATCTGTGCATTCCTCCTGTCTTCTCTGTTTCAAGTCTTCGCCGTTAATTGATGAGGAACTCATTTACCACACACCTTTCGGTATCCCAGGTCTTTGATCATCGTTTGGACAGCATTGCTACCACATGACAATCCCGATGACATCTCTGCGACAGTGAGACGACGATCCACCCCAACCAAATCATTCATTTTTTCTCCTTTCTTCTGTTATAGCTTTCACTGATTTTCGAGGTTTGTCTTCCACACTAGTTACTTTCCCTTTACTTGTTGACCCACCTTCAGACATTACTCACATCAATTGTCTGATTACCATAAATCCTTTTCAGCCTCTCATAGATGTTGGCGGCAGTACACCTCTGCTGTCAGGAACTCGATGATTAACCCCTTTGTTAATGCTTCACATTAATGGTTCAGCAAAACCTACAATAACGAAAATTGGTGGAAATAGCACTAACAGTCACTGTATTTGATGCTAAAAAGGAATTAAATTTGGATTAATGCTTTCCGATATAATGACAAACATGTACTAATAAATGTATCTTCCTTTCTTAAAATCCAGAGACATACAACAAACAAGCCCAACATTTTTGATCGAATTCCCTTGTAATCATGATCACAGATTACCTGAAGACATTTGCTAGTTGGTATGAATACAAAGTACATAGAGATCTCCGATTGGCCGACAGGCTAGCAACCTCGTTTTCTGTGCGGGTGTTCATAGATTTAAGTTCCGTGTAGTGGATCCATTGAATGTAGGGCCTCGAAGCTCATTTTACCAAAAACTGCGAATCACGTTCTTAGAGGCTTCAGCTCATTTAAGACTTTAGAAGCAATTCAACGAATCAAGATAGCGTAGAGAGAATATGAATAGAAATGGTTGATGACCTAACGAAGAGAAGAAGTTACAATAATCTTAAATCAAGAGTCCAAGACTCAACAATGAAGTTGCAGCCTTAAGAATATGATGATTTTAGCAGATTATTATATTTTAAAAAGAACACAGAATTGAGGATAATATTGTTAAAACATTTTGTATAGAGTATTATATAGTGCTGCAATATTGATCTTAGAAAACGTGAAAAAAATAATTGGAATCTTTCGGAATGTGGACTTGATGAAGAACTGAAAACATCAGCTGAGCACTAAAAATATGCAATGACGAGGTGCTGAAGGGTGTTGCTAAGAGATCAACAGTACTGAAAACAATAAATACGAAAAATATATAAGGGCTACTTTTTTACGGGTGCTTGCGAAGAGATTTTGTACTGAACGATGCATTATTCAAGGCATGTTTGAAGGGAAAAGAGGAAAAGGAAGAATACAGATGCATTTCTGGACATGATTAAGGAAAACACGCAGACAAAAAGAGCAAGATCAGAATGAATGTTGAGGGCACAGTGGCCCATCTTGGTGTATTGACTAGTGCGTAAGGAAATTGCTATTTGTTTTAACTTGTTATATACTATCATGAGCTAACCTAACTTTTAGTCAGAAATAAAAAGTAAATACAAACACTTTTTCTTTTCCCGGTAGATAAGGATGTACGAACCAGCGATCTGGATCCATCATGCGTACAGGGCTAAAAGTGATGTTAAGGTCATGCTGGATTTAGTAGCACCGTTAAGGTTTTGCTGGATTTAGTAGCACCGTTAAGGTCCTGGTGGATTTAATAGCACCATTAAGGCCCTGTTGGATTTAATAGCACCGTTAAGGTCCTGCTGGATTTAGTAGCTCATTAGTATTAATGATAAGTTCCGAATTGATGTAAAAGATTTAACAAAGAACATATTCCAAATATGCGACGCCAATTGACTCGTAACCCTAAAGATTGATTCTAGAATTAAGGCTCAGACAAAAAGAAATGAGCCAATAAAAGTAAGATAAATCACTTAACCTACCTTTGATAGTTTCAAAATCCCAGACAATTGTGCAATCCAAACTCTTGATCTCCACAACATCGTACTGGGGAAGAGACGGCATAGCTTTATCAAATTTCAGATTGTCTTTTGTCAGATTGATCACCATGTCCTTGCTTTCCAGAGTAACTGAATCGAATTATTACAGATAACAAACAATTAAATATTACTCTTGTATCATCTTTACGATATAATACTGGAGCTTCTAGTTTACATAACATTTAATGGGTAGGAGCGAAGAATAAAACTGTAAAATAAGAAAGATACCAGACAGTTCGAATCCTGCCTGCATGTGTTTTATTAACCGTCGGAAGCCAGATTGAATCTTCCACAGGGTATTTTCTCCTTAATTAACCCTGGAACGGTAACTTTATTTCAACAAATACTAACGGTAACCTTTCGTAATTTTTACGATTATTTATTTTAAATATAAAGAATGCAAATATGAAAAAATAAAAAATTATCACAATATCTTCCTAATGTATCACCTTCTTCACAGAAAGTGATTAGCCATTATCTTGTGAACTTCTCGTGACAAACTTAAGCTCTAACTGGGAGGAAATATGAAGTTTGGTGATGTAGTGCAATTCAGAATAAGGAATTCAATCTAGTTTTGTCTTCTTATATTCACTGTGCTTTTCAATTAAATTCCTTCTTCTGATCGTGCAACTATCATGTCGCCTCAATAATTTGTTCATATGATCTCATATTAGAAAATATATAATTGTATAGGTATTTTTTTTAAAATTTTGGGGTATCTTTTTAGGTCACCAAGTTCCCAGCCCTAGTTGCAATATACCTATAATATACATATTCATAATAGTACACAGTTGCAGTTGGCCATTTTAAAGTGATTTTAACGTGGTTGTTTGTATATTTATATTTTTCTGTGAAGTTCTGTAATGTCGACATAATATGAAAGGCCAGAGAAACTATTTCCGTACAAAGTTGCAGCTGTGAAAGGTCTTTTCGGGGAAGGAAATATAAACAAAGATAATTCTTTTCTTGTAGAGCGATTGTATGTAAAATATATATGAGGAATCGGTGTTGAGATGGTACAGAAACAAACAAATCATCTAAACAGGGTTGGAAGGAGTGGAAGAAAACACGAGCTGTCATCCAATCAGGGACGTACGCAGGGGGTGGGTCCTGGGGGTCTGGACCTTCCCCCAAATTTAGAATTTTGTGAAATTAGCATCATTTTTGGCAAACTTATACGTATTTTACATAAATTTCACACCAAGAAATACCTCGCTCGCCCCAGCCCATAATCAACTTCTGGGTACGTGCCTGCCTCCAATTAATAAGCATAAAAATACTCAAAACTTTGTCTCTCAGGAACAGAAAAGTTAGTTTCAAAGACTTAGGTATAAATATTGCTAGTTATGGTGCGAGAATTACTCCTGGGAACTTTACAGGAACTCTTTGTTTAGGGAGCAAGAAGTCACACCAACCAAGGAAGAAAGGACAAAATACTCCACACAGGGTAAGGAAGTATCTAGATGGTCTAGGATACTCCAATTATGCAAAGAAGCGTCTCCAGTGGGCACAAGAACTTACACCACTAGAGTTCTAATCAATGGATGATAATGTGTTTCACTATATCTTATGAATGTTGACGATATGTTCGGCGTTGAGCTGGCCAGATGTTCAAGTTGCAATGTGTAAATAATCCGATGTCAACCACGGTTTGGGGTGTGATGTTTGTCTTCTGACCTGGGAGGCTTTATAGTTTTAGTTTACAGAATAATGTAGCAAGATACACAATATACGTTCGTCAAAAGCAATGACTCCCAAAAATAATTCCCGAATCCACAAGAAAAGTTGAATTTTAAAAAAATCATAGAAATACTTACATGTACCTATATGTACTCCACATTTCTGGTGGTCAAAGGGAAATTGTTGAAAGTTGAATTCACATACCGATGTAGCCAGGTACCTGATGAAAATAACATAGAATATCAGAAATGAGATATACATTTTCGCGTGCGTTAGAATATAGCAAGTACTAAATGATTACTTCAATAAGCGAATTCATAATTTCCGGATGGTTTACAGAACAAAAGGTTCTTTACTCGAGACAAACGTCCTTCCGTCAGTGACGTAGAGAGCTGATGAAACTGAGCAATTAAGCATTCATAGATATTGAGAAATATTTTAAAAAAATAAATGGTTTGGTGAATTTCGTTGTATATTTTATTTTGCAAAACCTGATGAGCAGTTAAACAGAAAAGTTTGTGATCCCAATGTTTCATTTTTTTTCTTATTAAAAACAAATGTTTATATGTTTCTGGTTTCCAGTAATGTAATATTTACACATATACACAAAACACTTTGACATGTGATGAGGTGATAACCAATCGAAGGGTGAGTCTACATTTGCTCCATCTGGTTCCATCAATGTGAGTCTACATTAGGTTGCCAGATACTGCAATTACGTTAATTGTACGTGTATATATAGTTTCATATTCAACCAGATATACTCACACAACATGAAATATTTTCGATACACTTTCAAACCTTTTCCTTATTTCCGAAACAGGTTCTTTTCTAAAAAAAAAATAATAGAAAAACATGTTTTTAAATATTTTCTTTCATGCTGGCAACAATTTTATCGTCAGAAGGTTATTTTGTAAATATTTCCATCAATTATATATTTAAAAAAAAAACATACAGCTCACAATATATACTATTCCAGTTTTGTTTCATGCTTTTGCTGCAATGTGCTTGAAAAAAACATGCACATGTTTTGTCAACATGTATTATAACACTTTTCATAAACCTATGTTGAACAGCATTAGACCGTTTTGAAGTTTATCAACACAGAATTTCGAGGTTCAACCCACAAAGCAAATCAAAATTATTTTTAGTTCTCCGTTTCTGGCAACGCTGTGAACAGTAATAACAAAAACATTGCAAAATAGTTGTGACCGCTTATAAATAATTTCGGATTTTTACATGCTTTTATATGGTTAAACGTACTGTAGTGCATTGTGCCAACAAATATACTAATTTGTATAGTAAGTATTGACGCGTATGTATTCTATTTGTTTCGTTTTCTGTTTTTAGAGTTCGGAGTAGCAAAGAATCGACCGATGATTTCGCCGTTCTTCACCAACATGTACACGAATAGAAATCTGACCTAATGTAGACTCACCATAATACATGTGATTGCACAAGAAGTCAATCACTGGTTAAAATCAGATCACTTGCATGTGTGGGGAACTGGTTTATTACTATTTGCATGTTAAAGTATAACAGCACTCCGATGAATATATGAGAGTTACTATGGCTACGACTATGGATGCACTGTCTCATTTGAAAGTCTTCGCTAGATTATACCAGATACATACTCAACCCAATATTTTGCACAAAAGTAGAACAATTGCTTGCATTTTACCTATATCAGTTAACCTAACGTTACCTGTTAATTGAAGCCGTATTTGATGTTAATATGTTTCGGTAAGCACTAAATTATGTGTAAGTAGTACTCTCCTAAATTCTAACTGTGCGTACGAAGATGGCAGCCTGACGTTGTTACGTTCGGGTTCAGTTGTATTTATTTTGGACTACTATTTAATTCTAACATCCTTGATATCACGTCTGATGAAACCAGTGACCTCTATCTAAAGTGATACTGGACTAACTGTAACCTTTGAATAATTCATGAAAATATGAAGCCGCAGAGCGGAGAGGAAACATAATCTCGTTTGTCCACTTTCACCCTAAACCAATATGGACCAAATTTTCGGTTCTAACTCAGCCTTTTACGCTTGATATCGTTGTGTAACCAGTTTTTTATTTGTCACAACAACAAAAAAACGTAAATATTATTTGCAGAATTTTCTATAATACGCTGTGTACCGTATACTATTATATGAATAACTTTGGATTTAAGATTTAAAAATAAAAAATGGGCCACACAGCGGTGAGACTTGTATCTAGGGCGAGCGCGTGAGGAAACACTGTCTCTGTGCAATAAAAAACACACCGAACCTGATCTTACCTAACCTCTAAGTGCCCTTGGTCACTACTTTTATGAAATTTCCTAATGCGCATATACATAAAAATGTAAAAGTAATCACTCCAGGGTTCGATCCTGGGACCTATCAATCAACTTTGCAACACGTAGACCACCGGGCCGAACTGCCAGTTGGGAGGTGGATGATTTTCGGCGGTACTAATAGTGAAAGCAGTTGGGAAGGAGTTCTGCGCGTGCGCGACAGGGGGTGGAGCTTCGGAAACTAAGGTGGAACTGAAAATTTTGTCCATATTGGATTATACTAAAAGTAACCAAAGAGTTTAAATATTTGCTATTGCATCAACACTAAGTAGTCACTCCAGTATTACGTAGAGCTCGATACCAATAGTTCTATAAATGTTGGTTTTTACGTAATGTGTGAAAATGTATTTTTCTTAAAGTGGCGTTAGCATGGAAGCCATTTTTTTGCAAATCGCAACCTTTTTAAACCTCTTCTAGTACTATACAACCACCACTACTGTAAGAAAATTGGTAACTATCAGTCCAGAAACCTTGGAGATGTATTATTTCAAAACTGTACAAACTGAACGCATAAAAACTTCACACTTCCTTCGCTTTTCTCAATAAAATTTTCAGACAGTGACATAAATGTATCGCATGGTAATAAATATTCATCTTTGCTTACTTTTCGCCAATCATCACAATTTTGTCTCTAGAAATTGTACCCAATGCTTTTCTTAATTGCTCACACAACTGCCACGATTTCACGTTACGAAAATAAATCTGGAAAGAAAGTAAATATTATTTTTGTTATTACAAAATGTATTACATAGCAGAAGGTTTGTTAAAGTTTCCATATTAAGGGGGATATCGGAAATACTACTTAATATTAGTTCAACAATAATTATTTTCATGTGCTTCCCCATTCTTTCCTCTGTACGTGTGCATAGTCATTTGATATAAAATAAAACTTCAATTATTAGAATGTATCGTTGTAGTAACTCTTTATTAGGGTTTGAATTGCACCCTGTTACCAGACTGTTGAACTAGCTATAAATATCACTCGGAAAGCCTTCAGCAGCATCGGATGCCTTCAGATGCCTTAGTGGTTCGAATCATGCCCACATCAACCTTTTATTTTTAAAGGGACAATTGATTTTCTTTCTTTCTGCTTTGGAAAAATGCTTTGCTTCACAAACATAGGTTTAACAAGTCAGGTTAGATCTTTTTCTTTATACACAAAGGAAACATTGATCACAAAATACACAGACATAGGTTTGAAAATTACATTAGATTGTTCATTTTTATCATACACGATACAAGCATCAAAAATCACGTCGGGAAGTTACTGCGACGATCCCATCTATAAGTATAATCTAATATGATTTATAAGCAATCAGAATGTGATTTACAGTTATAAGCAAATTGTACAAAAGGGTGTAGAGGTATAGAAAAAAAGTATTAAATGGTATAGAATAATTCTGAATACAGCAAAGTGGGGAGGCTGAAAATTCATTAATGAAGCAACAATTTATTTTTTATGGCTACTACAGTTTTAATGTTTGCCCAAAATATCTCCGTAATTTGAGATGACTTTGGCTTGCTGTAAGTTTTACATGCCGTATCAAAGCCACAGCAGGAGAGAAATTCCTTTGAGTCATCTCATAAAAGCCCAGAGTATGTAGTACTTTTGTAGTTTTTTAAAATATATTGAACATATCTAGGAGAAGTTATGGTCATATAAACACGTGCGAGAGACACTTTTAGTCAAAGGTTTTAAAATAATAGTACTTAAAGAAAATAATGATATAGCAGATTCCAAAACACAGAAACACAAGTATGTCGTACAAAATAAATAAATAAATAAAAATAAAAATTTCTCTTTTGGTAAGAGAACTTGTGAGTTATTTAAGGAACTCGACAAAAGGGAATACTTTGATTCCTTTACATATTTCAGAGGTTTGTGCACAGTGCTCGAAGCGGGTTAGAAAAGGTAAGCGCACACTTGGAGATGTAGACTAGAAAAGTAAAGATCCTTCCCTCCACTTCGAGCACTGTCTGTGTAACAAATAAAAGCCAATGAAATCACCATCGCAAAGCATATGTGCCAAAGTACGTAATCAAGAACAAAAAACCATAATTAATAAAGTTAACTATCATAATAAAGCAAATGTTTATGAAGTATAACATCTAACCGATAAAAGAAGCAACAGATTTAAAAATAATTCAAATGTTAGCACATGAAGCAGAGCATAAATGAAGGAAAAGAGTTTAAAATAAACCAGATTTTCGTACAGATCCAAAGAATTTTCGCACTTAAGCCACAATTATCCAAAGTCACCCCAATTTTACCTAATCTCACTCTATTTTTTTAAAAACCATTTTCTCATTCTCTGTTTGTGCTAGGAGCATCAAATTTGAACATATGTACTTTAATCGACTATATACCATATTTTCAGAAATGAAAAATCTCTACTGAGCAGACCTATTTTCTCAGGTCTGTAAGTTCGAATAAAATTCTTGCAAACCATGAACTCAAAAAATACTTATTAATACACCACCACATTCTTACCATATAAACTAGAAAATCTGAGGGACATTTTTAGTGCAGCTCTGGAACTTTTCCATGTGAACCGTTAACCAATTACAAACACATGTGAAAGTTTTTCTTTTTTTAAGAATTGGCTAAAGTCTCTTCTAAAATTATTCTTGATATGTAGGACTCATGAAAACGTTATTGCACAATATAATGAATATAATACCGTGTTTATAGTATTACAAATAGAAAACAAAAAACTAACGTCTGTCAACTTGAAATACGAATTACATACAGAAAATATTATGATGCAATTGAAACATTTTACTACAAGCACCAACGCAATAAATACCTCAATGGAGAATGTAATGGATCAAGAATGTCACATGTTATAGTTCACTTCGTCACATCCAAGATTAGTATATACAGGTAAACCATTCCCTCCTGATTGACTGAATGTGTATGACGACAACTGGCGAATGAAGCAAAGAGTATCTGTTTAGAGATATCAGTCTGCATACTAGTATTGGTAATCACCAGCTATCTAGAGACAACCGCAACCAATCAGGACCAGTCATGCTATCACAATGCCTCTTGCGACAGAGAAATTAGCAACCACGGACATGCATGCAGGAGGAGGAAAAATGTACAGGAAACCCGTTAATGCAGTGAAACATAACTGGAAACGACTAATTGACTTCTTGTGCATTTAAATGTCGACGCGAAATACTGAATATCAATTTTGCTTGGTGTTGCGTTCTCCTGACACTAGGAGTACTACTATCATTCAGATTTCCCAGTAAGGGGCTCACTGAGGGCTGAGTCATATATGGATCTTTGGATTAATAAGTTTACCGCAAAATCTTACAACTACGCCATCATGCAATGAAATATGGTAATTGATAAGTGTTCAGTGTTGTCCGGAATAGACGCATATGCGTCACATCGAATTCTGTAGATTTATTACTTTTGTCCAGTGACTTCCCCAGTAGCAGACATACGTTGCCAATACGTGGATTAAATGTTAGTACCCAAACATTATTTTGTTTGTAAATGTACCGAAATATCCACCTGTCCAACGAATTTTTCGACGTTGAATAATGGTTGAGAAGAAACGATGAAAAAACGGGTTCAACTGGCCAAAACAGAGCATGGTTGCTGTCTGTTCATATACATACTTTATTTAGTTTCATTTTATTCGTCGCTTTCATCATGATATACGGCGTTAATTTTTCAACAGTAAATTATCCAACCGCTACTATGAGGTTCGAACCAGGAACTTTCTGCGCTCGTCGTTGGTAGCTCGATACGTTTACCATTTTTCTAGTTTGCCCTAAGCGGGCTGCCATTCCTGGTTCAACTTCTTATGCTTGTTTTGCCTTGTTATTCCTTGTTCTCTCATTAAAACTTAGTTCAAACACACTCACAAACACCCATACCCGAGGTGGGAACTCACAATCCTTTAGTCGACAGACTACCGCATTAGACCACTCGACCGCCTGGATCGGAAATGGATGTATATGTGTCACATAAATCCACTCATCCATGGATCCACGTTGAGAATCATTACTTTTCTACGGTATTTGTAGTCACAGGCAGTCTAGAACGCAGATGTGTCTTGTAAGAATAAGAATAAAGAATACTTTCCTTCTTTCTTTATGTGCATTTTTCCTTCATTAACTCTTTGACCATCGCTGTACTATGTACTTTTTTAATTTGTATTTCTCAATAAGTGTAATATGTCGCCTTAGAAAAACGCATATAAAGCTAAATCTATGTCATAGTTGAAAACACTTCACATTAACGCCCTATTAACGAAATAAAACGTTCGTTGAAATATAGTTTAAAATTCAATCTGTTTTGAATATGCAAATGAAGAACATCAGAAACTTAGTTAATTTTATTCTATTCACTTTTAAGCACAATTTTTATGCAATTAACTTGGAAAGATAATCGAGGGAGCAGTTCAATATAATAGTTAAAAACACGTCATATTAACGTCCTATCAACGAAAACAAATTTACGTTGGAATATAGACTGACTGAAAATCAACGTGTTCTTAACATGCAAAAGAAGTCACAGAATAATAGGTAATGCCATTCAATTAGCTTTTAATTACAAATTTGATTCCATTAAATTAGAAAGAATCCCATGAAACGAAATCTATACCATAGTTGAAAATAGCAATTGAATCCACGTTGAACTAACATCTTTTCAACAATATCGAGTCTTTGTTGAAATATGATTTAAAATTAGACGTACTTTTTTTTTCAACCGATAACGTTTAATCAACGAACTAAACCAAAAAACAACGGTTAAAACACGTTTGTATGCTACTGGGGTTATCAGTCGGATATGGAGAACAGAGAAATCAGACTGGTCTTCTTCCTGAATTCAGATGTGATATTCTACATTACAATTGACTGATAATTATAATACAACTTGCGGTGTGAAGTTGTGGCTAGTGAATGTATTACACGGCCTTGGTATTGCTACATCTTTTTGCAGGTGATACAACATTGGAAGATCAATTCCGTGGTCAATAAATTTGATTGGTTTGTTGGATTATGATGTCGAGTTCCATTAGTTATAGTTTTGTGTAACCAAATTAGATTTTATTTATGATTCCTTGAACTGTTGTTATTTATTCCACTAATATAAGTCACATTTGTTACTTGTATATATATATTACAAACCGAACTAAATGGCTTCATATTCCATATTAGATTAGAGTGCCCCGTCGTATGTAATCTCACGTTTCTCCCATTACGGAGTAGTGCCAACATAATAACCCTTGTCCGTTGTGTCCCACAGTTATTAATTATATTTAGCACTTCCATTTCTTATGGTAGTTTGTAATTACACATTATTTACTACTCATGATAAATCCAATAGCAACAAAATCTTCTTCTAGCTATAGGATATAATATTTATGTTAAAAAAGAACAATCTTGATTTATAAGGATCATGGATTTAGACGGATCCACTGGTCCAATACAATTAAGCTGGGTCAACTTGATGCCGGTTTTCGATTAATCTTGTGTGGTGAATTGGGATTTACTTGCGTCTTATTAGTTAGCTTATGCCTGGATGTGTGGAAGCAAAGAATGGTGCAAGATCTAGCTAAGGAAGAGAGCAGATAGATTCGAATATTTAAATATTGTATTGTACGGAACGTGATGTTCAGTTGTTGTTTTTTAAATCCATTCCACCTGCCAAGTATTCATGGCTTGCGTGTCCATGACCTGGCGTCAATTTCGGGCCGCTAGAAGTATATCCGTCTCCCGTATCTAGATCCATGTATAAGGATAAAATACATACGATAACAAACAGACAAGAATCAATTTCTAGATTTTACGATAAGAAGTTACATTGTTCTCCTTTACTTACAGTTAATCGTATTTTTATATATCTGTCCTACGCACATTACTGAGAAGCTTAGCCACAGTAAAGTACTGCACCGATAGCTCAACCGAATAGGTTAGTGTACACTACAGTGCACTATAATCACAGTGGTCCATATTGTTAACAGTGCACGGTAGCGTACTCTACAGTGAACACCATTCCACTGGTGTTCGGTGACTAATAAGGTATATAAAATAACCAGCAGTACTTATTTGTTAATCGTGCCCAACATAAAAGTCTCCTTTGTACGAGTCAATGACCTCTATCGAAATGCGATACTGAACTTACTGTTGCAATTGAAAACTTCATGAATATATAGGGCCAAGGAGCGGAGAGGACACTTAAACTCGTTTGCCCACTTGCAGTCTAAACCGATATGAACCAAATTTTCAATTCTAGCTCTTTTTTTTTTTTTTTTTTACGCTTGATATCGCTGTGTGGTCAACTTTCTGATTTATGTCAATTCTTACGAAATAAAAAAACGTAAATATTATTTGCAGCATTTTCTATTATATGCAGAGTACGGTATACTATTATATGAATAACTCAGGAATTAAGACTTAATAACAAACATGGGCCACATAGCGATGAGAAGCGTATAAAACTGAGTTAGAACTGAAAATTTGGTCCACATTAGATTAGACTGGAAGTGGACAAACGAGTTTAAATGTTTGTTCTGGCATCTATCTTTCAACACTAAACAGTCACTCCAGTATCCTTACGTAGAGCTCGCTGTCATCAACAGCACAGATATTTCTGGGAATGGTTATCCCTCCAGTCAGTCATTGCTGTGCTGTCAAATAATACGCACGTACGTTATATCTCTCTAGTTCTACACTTTCGCTGCACTTAACTCCTATACTTACTTAGAAAGAACTTTATTCACTTTATACCTAGACTTTATTCGAATTAATTTTCCAGGAGAGACAAGTTAGCTTAGTCTACCAAAAGTTGGATACATTTTAACTTTAAGATGGCTTTACAATTATCATTATTGGGCGCGACAAGTAAGTTACCTTAAATGTACTTTAGATAAGAAAAAGAAAATATTATTTCGGAAAATACTTTAAAGGTTCTATATTCCTTACCGCAACGTTCTTTCGCTATAAACGTGAACGTGAATATCCAAGAAAGAACAGATACATTAGATTATCAACTAAAATCTAGAGAAGAAAGCATGGAACTAAATTGATCATATGAAAGTATAACATGATTTATTGTAACCTTACATCAGGAGTCCAAAAGTCAACCAAATCACCATCCTCGATGTAAACGAAGTCTTCACTGCTTGTATAGTTTATCCTGTAGTCTTTCCACTCTGTGTATAGGTAAAACAAGATGTCCATATCCTAGAAACAAATAATTAGCGTAACTTACTCATGTTTATTAAGCAATAGCAGAACATATCTAACAGGAGGTAAGTGTTAAAAGAACAGAATGGGCTGCCTAAAACCGATGTTGGTGTAGTCGTTACGGTCGTGGTCTTCGGATTAGCACTGGAGAAGCACTTAGGTTAAACCTTTGCTGATTAGGCTCCGCGCTGCGCTCTGGAGTTTCAATGTAATATCCTTCCTATCAGAAAATCAGACCCTTACTAGAAAATCCTTTTCGTCCTGAACGGATACCGTTTAACCAAGCTATTAGCACATCTGTCATAACTGTAACTAATGTAAAATTTTGTACTACTCGTATAAGGGCGTTCAAATATAACGTAAGCATGCTTTTAGTAATTGTAGACCCCCAGCCCTCCCTTTATAAATAAAATTAAGCAATGTCCTATTGCTAATACAGATTGAGATGCTCAACAAAAAACTTGAATCCCCTGTTCCCGTGGGTGCTGACGTAATATTTGAAAGACCCCTAAATCCTACTAATCAATACTCTGTTTACACTGCAATGAAAACCTTTGTTGATCTAAATGAACATCCGAAACAAGAATTTCAAATTTAATCCTGCAACATAGCCATTTATGATATTGCAAAGAGGAATCAATGAAATCTGATGTATATACACAACTGGTTTTTGAAATTGTTATTTGAAAGGATACTGTTTTATATGTGATCAGTGGAGAACTGATATTTGAACAGTTGTTTCAGTGCAATTAAATTATTCTCCGAAATAATGTGAGTAATCTTTGATAAATTATGCAATTCTAAATGTTGACCAATTTGTGTACAAATGCATTTTCATTTCCTTCAATTTTATTATTCAGACTTTTATTATTATGCTTAGTAGTAACAGTAAATACTGTAGAAGATCATTCTTTTTGCATTTGCTTGAGGGAGAAATGAGTGTTTTACTTACTCATTACAAAATTTACTGCTTTTTACACGAAAAATAAAGAACTAATAATTTTTTCCATTGTTTTAAACATAATTATTTTTCTCCCATAAAATTATTAAAGATATCGATTTTTGTGTCAGCACATTTATTTATTAAAAAGATTTTTTTTATTTTCTACATTTTTTTAATAGGAACTATTTACTTACCATGTTTAATAAGTGAGTTATGATCAATTCCATGATTGATATTTTCTAGTACTTTCCCCCCTACCCCGCAGTGTCGACCATCCCCGGGGGCAATGACATGGTATTCACTAACGTCCCTACTAAAAAAATAAAAAGTCAGAATCTCTGACTCTTTCAGTGCATGAGTCGTCTAATTTGACAGTTTCAGAATTTTTTATTTATTATTTTTATTGATGTATTTCGAGGGAGGTTAATTCAAATATTCTCTGGCATTTTGAGCCGAACACACAAATATCTTTGTGTTTATAGCAACAAAGATGTTGACGCCTTAGCAACACGAGTGATTAATGCGGTGCTATACAACTGAAATCGAAATGAAAGATGTTTCTTCCTGCTTTTTGCTACTTTCTATTTTCAATTGCCGTTGTTGGCAGATTGAAAAAGAAACCTGATACACAGTATATCAAAGTATAGGCCTGCGCACGGGAGGGGGGCGGTTATCCCCTAATGTTTGGCATACCAAACCAGAACATTACTTTTCAACGAATTTTTTATATATGAAAAGTTCTATAGCAGTGCGCTTTTTTCGATCAATTTCTCAATTAATAGTATATTTCAGAAAAGTGAGCCCTGAGGAAGCTTTCGGCTACCCACTACGCCCCCCACCTCACTCCTGTGATCATCGCTTATCAAAGTATACTTTGGTCATTATATATAATATTGATCAAAATTTCTAGTTCTCACTTATATTTTGCTGTCTTTCTTTCCGTTTCTTTTTCCTCTTAACAATGACACACTGCCTTCTCTGCTTTTTACTTGATACCAATGCAGAACATCACTCGGCTTTCACATAGTTTGTTGATTCCTTGACCAAAGAGGAAAAGTTGTCTTCCTAATATTTTCATTTCAAAGTATCAAATATGTTTACATCTGGCCAAGAATACAGATTGCGGGGTCCTCAACATTCCCCTATGCAGTCTGAGAATTGACTTCTTCAGGCAAGGTGATAAGGATCAGCGCCGTAATTTGGAACTTTCTTGGGGGAGGCAAGGATTAATATCCCCCCTTTAGAAAAATACATGTAGTTTACATTAACGTTCTTTCGTGACAAGTAGCACCCCGGTTATTTTCCTCGGGACATAACAAAATTTATTATTTCAAGTTATTACACTTATTCAACATTTATTACAAGTTAAATTGTGGGGTCCATATTTGACGCAATTTAAAACTTTATTAAACATGTTTATTACTTCTAGGGGTCCCAGTTGGGAGTTCTACTGAAGCAGGACCCAAATTGAATTTATACTCATCCTAGGGATATATATTTTGTTCAGATGATGCGGCAGCAACAGCGCCTTAAATTATTTTCAGTTCTTTTGGAAAGGGTATGGTGGGTCCATTTTATGCTTCACAAGTTCATTGAGATTAATTTCTGGGAGCCCTAGTAGAAGACTTTTTACTGAAACGAGCCCAGCTCACATTTTCGTTTCATTTAACAGATGTATTTATTTATATTTATTGGTCGTATCGTATCATATGAGTAAGAAGGTTTTACTTTGAAGTGGACCCCCATTTGAACGACAGGAAGCTTAAACGGGGGCTGTTAACCCCCTGCCTCCCACAACTTACGGCACTGGTAAGGATGAAATTCAAGGTTTTATTTTTCATTTAGTGTTGAAAAAATCAGAAATTCGATAAGAAAATATACCAATGAAGGAGGATTTCAAATCGTTAAGGGGTGAAATCCCGGACATCCATTTCCTTAATTCTTATACTATCCCTACTTATGTGAACATATTTTATGGGGAGTCGCTTATTGCTTACCCTTGGCTACCTTACTGCTTTGACACTTCACTCTTTTCTGAATAACGAAAGATCGTTGTTGTCTAGTTTTGATGTCCTATTCCAGATAATTTAATCATGAATTATGTACCCTCCTAATTATAAATTACGTATCTTAATATGTCAAAACAAGCCCAAAACAGTGGAAAGGAAGATGGCTCGGGCCTTACCTAAATTCTCTGTAGTCTTGCTTAGCTATAAATCTTTGTGTACACTACCGGTATTACATTCGATTTATTAAACATGTTGCCCCCCACCCTTACATCTATGACTGTTTGTGGACCTGTGTCTAAACGAACATTCTCAATGCTGCCCCTGGCACTCTCGTCATTGCTGGCTCCCCAATCAGATGAACCCTCTCCACCCATCCGTAAATCTGGATCTGTATTTTTACCTATTAATTTAATGGATCGGATCGCTGCTATTAACAACTACGATGCTCTAAAAATAAGACAAATAATTTCAAATAAAACACCAAGCAAAATTTGTTTTGTTTCTCTAACAAAAGTAGCATAAATTTGTGTAATATGCTACCGGTACATTATATTACATTATTTCTTATGTAATTGGTTATTCCACTTGCTCTCTAGTACATTTTGTGCTTTTAACACGCTCACATGTTTTTGTCATTAGATGTGTTACCTTTATGACCAGTGACGTCGTGTAGAAACGTTCACAGGAGCACGTGAACTGCCAACTATTTTAGAATTATTATCATTATTATTTTCGTTTCAGATTGTGTTTCATATCGAAAGATTACAAACACACCACATTTTAAATTGTTACACTGAGGCATAGGTATACAGTTCGTTTATCAAGTTGTTATTACTCTACAATTTGTTTCCAGTTCACATTTCGTTTGTGAACGCGTTGCCCCATATGTGCTTAACTGGCGTTAGGCCTAACTTCTTCTTCTTCTTCTTCTTCAAGGCTCCTCGGCACGGAGATAAATGGAACCGGCAAAATAATGCACCTTTCTTTCCACTCAATACAAGTATAATATGTTAATTAGTAAGAATACGAATAAGTAATGAGTACTAAATAAAGTCCGTTCGCAACCGGAGTTGGCTTGTTCCACGGAATAAGCGAAAAAAAAATAGTTAAAATGTCATGATCGGGTAACAAGTTAAAAAGGTCTAATCAGGGTAAAACGTCAAATCCGGTAGAGTTGGGACGGATGTGGGGCAGACGGTCGGAAGGAAAAGTGAGGGAGTGGGAAAGTGTGTAAAATGAAAATGTAAGAAAGAAGGAATGTATATGGGTGTAATGTAAAAGAATGTGTAAATGTATGGGCGTGTAGTGTATGTATGTGTCTAGGCCTAACTTATAACATTGTGTATATGGGACCTCGGCGTGCACAATCCTAGAGTGAACGAAGATAGTAGAACAGGGGTGAGCACTGTTGCTAACTCTCCTTTACTTTTCCACCCGTTCTCGTGTTTAAAATGTAATAAAATCTTCTGGCAGAAGCAAGGATAAACGTTCATTACATATCAAAATGGCAATATACACAATAAATCGTTTATGGACGAATATATTAAACGCTTAAATAACATAATGTTGCATCTCTATTTACATAAAATTGTTTGAGTTCCAGTATCAGTTATAAACGAAGAGCTAATGAACAGTATCAAGCAGTTTGCAACATTGCGTAAACAATTAACAACCTTTTTTTTTAGTATGTCGTGAGAGATTGAAGGGATTTTCGGAATTGATTTGTTCGTTTCGTCATTAAAGATTTATTAATAGAAAAGGAGGCATTTTATAAAACATGTATTTTTCAACACATTCTATTGCATAATAAACTCTCAATCTTTTGCGAGAACGGGTGGGCAATTTAGGGCAAAGAGGCTACTCCTAACCCCCTCATACCTAAAAGCGCCAAAATACGAGATCTGAAGAGTGATATTGTGAGTTCCTTTTATTTTGAGATATATCGTAATTTTGTGTGCTGCAAGAAGTAGATTAATATAATTTATGTTCACCAATCACAGTCCTCAGATACCTTATAAGGAAGAGAGAAA
>JAGDQP010012875.1:29482-49202 GCA_022664845.1 Lepisma saccharinum
TATTATTATTATTATTTTGTTTCGTTCGGTTAGGCGTTTGGAAACTTTTGAGTTTTGACCTTCCCCTGCGATGCCAGTCCAGGGCCGAAATCCACGCCTGCGCACTTTAGCTTCCCCAGAAATTATGCTCTGACCCTAGCAGTGGTTCAAACTCACTTACAAATATAAGTAGCTTACTCTTCGTGCCTTGTTTTTCATATCTGTCAATGGACTCGGAACTAGAATTTTATTCTTTCCTGCTGAGAGATAAGCTCAAGAATGGGTTAAATCTGGGCGCCACTTAGCAACAGACATCACCCCAAGAGGCCATGTGACCGAAATCCAGCAAGAGGCTATTAAATTTTACAATATGGTTATTATGATTTTTAGCAAACTAAATTTCTGGTAAGAGGAGTAATTTTTATACTTACGCGTTTTCTTTTTAGTTGTAACTGATAAGTTTTTTCCATTGCATATTGTTTCATAAGATTTTTTATTTTCATTTCGAGGACCACTTAGCTGGAAATAAATTTGTGCAGGAGAATTTTTTCTCATCTTCCCTTTCGTTATATACAGGCAAAACAACACCGACAAAACATTTTCACGGGATTCCTAATATGAAAATAAAAAAAAAGGATAAAGTGTTTAATTGCAATGATATATACTTCCGAAAGCGTGGGAAAATGAGTTTTAGAGCTTGATATTTCCAATACGACGAACAGAACAATTGAGGCGTCATGGTACCCCTCAAGTGCTTGAAACCTAGGGTTGCTATATTTCAAGAGTGAAGATCTGGGACGCTACCAATTTACGAAAATCTTTGAAATGTGCAAAATAAAAAAGATGTAAACACTTTAATTAATGGTCAACCTTAATTAATATCCTTGTGTTAAAAAATACGTCAATTTTATATCCAACACTCTGCACCTAAGTAATCGCAATGAAAATACTACTTCTAAAATTGTTAAAATATTCCCTGGTCGAAGTACGTGCCCATTGTTGTGTAAAAGGAAGAAAAACTTTAAAAAATCTACAATCAATAATACAAAAAATACATTTTCCCACCTCATAAGTTTCCATTCTATCTAAATTTTATTAACATTTCTCAATATTGCCTTGCCGATTTTACTAAACAAAGTATACTTTTTGTTGGCATTGTTATGGTCAGAGGAAAATTACCAAGAAATTTAATCGGTGGTTCAAATATCTTCGAAACAGGAGGCAGATAAGAACAAAGAGTAATACCCATTGAGCAACAAAACGCTTCGTTCCTAGCCAAATGAATTAGATGTTTCGTTCATTAATATTAAGGTGAATTGAATCATGAACTTGGATTAAATCATTGTTGTATGTAGTCAAGACTTTTTAAAAACTTTCAGATGCCATACTCATTAACTGAAGTGAATATAATCGTGTAAAAAGAAATGGTACAATTATTTTTCGCTTCTTCTATTCTTCGATGCAAACTGGGACATATACATTCCGAGAATTATTTTCGGGATACCGGGAAGCAGATCTCGATTCTGGTACGGTCCCGGATTTTCCGGGACGAATAGCAACCCTAATCAAACCTTTTCTATCATAAAAATGCATTTCAAAATTGTGCAATGGGTGGACAAGAGATTTTCCTAAGGAAGTAGGAGACCATCCTGGAGTCCTGTTTTGACCGTCTGTCTATCGACAATTTTCAAGTCAGTACTACTAGGCCTAGTGGTTGAGGTATCGTTGGAAAGGTCTTGAGACGAGTTCAATCCCATATTATTCATCCAAATCGCAGGGGCGGGTTTCGAGTTCCGGGCCCATATTTTAACCCAAGAATTAGGAGTATGAAGGTCTCTCAAGTGTAATGGAAAGGACTTGGCAAGACTAATACAACGCCATATTATTCATCCACATCACAGGGCGGGGCTCGAAATACCGGGAGAGGGAGATATTCAACTCAGGAACTGTTAGACCTAGGAAAATAGTTGGGGCATCATTGCAAAACTCTCGGAGCAATTTTTCCAACGGAACATTAATAATCAAAATATGCTCGCTGCTGAAGCTGTAGCTCATATGCACAGTCCCCCGACTGGAATCCGCGTCACTTGTTTTTAGAAGTGCTTTTGAAAATAAGCTCAAACGAAGTTGGAAGCAAGCAAAATCCTAAATTCTAATACTGAACCTAGAAATTTCTTAGACTCCATCGAAGCAATTAAATACATTTACTTATACTTACTTTGGGCTGCTGGAGATCTCTTCTTGCAACTTTTGACAGTTGTGTCAGCTTCCTTTTTTATTTAATATGAACAGCTCTTGCAGAAATGTCCCAGAAATTATTGATAAAATGCAGCACAAGATTGAAAAGCACTGTCACCAAAATAAACCAAACCTCACTATACGCATTGCACACAAGGTTTCTCACTCACAACTAGTAATGAACGAAACTAACACTATGGTGTCTGTAATTTAGTCATTAAACGATCCCTTTTCATCCTATTATTATTAATAATTAATATAGTACTACAGTATATACTTCCGATTTGTAGGATCAATACCGATTATCCGTTTCCCTATCCTGACGCCACTCAGCCTATAGCATCTCGAGAATAGAAACAACGCAAAATATTCACAGTTATTGTTGGAAACGATCAACAAAGAGGATTTATGAGACTTGTATTTGGCGACACCCTTGGCGCTTCGTTCTTGTGAACAAATATTTAAAATCAATAAATCTTTTTGAATGAACTTATGAATGGTGGAATCTGAAAGGAATAGGAAGGGGGAAAATATGTCTTATTTTCCATTTGCAACGAATCCTGTCCTAAACTTCCTTTGGCAATGGGTGAAGCACTGTTTTATGACACCGACCTGGGTTGTGTTATTTAAAAAAAAAAAGTTTCGTTTGTTCATACAATTTTCTTCCCTTCCATTCATTATTTTGAAACCTACAGAAAGGTCAAATTCTTCAACATCAGCAACCAATAACCCTCGTGATCATAAAGTACACCACAGTTGTGAGCAGTGCTATCAGCGTTTTGTCCTCTTTCTCTCTCTCTGTCTCTCTTTTCCCGGTTCAGAGGGGAAAATTGGCAGGATATAGCAGCCACGATTGACAACGTGTTGTATTAACCTCTTCCAATGAGAGACCGGGGAAGGGCAAAGGAAGACAAGTGAACGTCGAAGGAACCTTCAAATTTTCCTTTCCTTTCAGTGAGTTTATGATATTAACAATAAAAGTGGATAAAGTGAAGAGATTTTACAGAGAGCTCTTTGTTTTGTAACGGGGTTAGAGATGTTAGCTTGGCCATGAGTTTTGTATGTCCAAATGGCTGATTTTAGAATACCGGTACGATCCTAACGCTACAAGTAGTAGCAAATGTGGTCATCTTTATTGGGTAACATTACGCTTCCAAGACAAAAGGGCTGGCGGGAGGGGAAACACCTGGGAATTTCCGTATTCCCGGCCGGGCCAATCCGAACCTGGTGTCAAATTTTCTGGAGCCTTCAAAAGTACCTTCGGAGCCGTACAACCGTTTCACGGAGAGGAGAGGTTTCTCCGAAAGGAACCCTGAGCAAACACAAAGCTAGCTGACATGACAATGCTTCTGAGAGTTATTTGCATTCAGTTAATACAGTATTTAAATTTTAGTCTGACCGTTTCTGTAAAGTAATTTTTGTTTATCCACAGAACAAAACTGAAAGTATAACGGACTTCAGCAGGGTTTAGCCTGGTCCGGCCAGACTTTTGATAACATTTAGCCCGAAATCCACCCCTGGGTACGAGAATACAAAATGCCCCAAAGACAACAACGAACATGTGGGCAATTAACCTGGCTTGAACAATTCTGTCTCGTAGGCCTTTGAAAAACTGGATTCTCCTTTCGAGACCTCTGAGTTGAAATGTTTATCGTCCCAGAAATTTTCCCAGAAAGACAATGCTACCAAAGAACCTTGGTCCCAGCGCTAACGATCCACTGATACATTAGAAGATCGCTGTATTTGCAAGGATGACTGTGGTGGAACTGAGGGCATTTACAGCTACAATTTGAGGCGCTGTGAGACCCGTCGTCAGAACACAGTGTATCGAACCGTCTGGTGGAGAGACCTTCACGCGTGGAGTGTTTTCCGTTTACCATCTTTAAATGATTCTTCAGTGTTGTGCTAGAGTTCGATAGATGCCACAATGGAACCACGTGCTTATCACAGCCGAAAGCCGTTTCTACCTCGGTACTCGGTACCAGTGATGGACTACACGGATCAAGAGGAGGCCTTCAGGTTATGCTGCATCGGCATACCGGCCCGACCCTTGGTATTATGGTTTGGAGAGTGATTCACTATAACAGGATCTCCATCATTGTTACCCTGAACGCAATAATGGTGAATGTTTACATCAGAATGGTGATCGAACCCGTACTGCTGCCTTTCATGACCGGTATTAAGAGAGGTCTGTTTAGCACAATAATGCTTATGGCTAAACCGCACCTACAATCTAAAATGCTTTTCGAGATATAAATGTATCCTAGCCGCCAACATTATAAAAACCTTTCTCCCAGCGAGCATGTCTGTGACATGACTCAATGGTAGCTCCAGGCTCATGTATAATCAAAAATGACCAGAGCCGATTTGACCAACTCCATGTGCAGCAAGCGTTGAACAACGTCCCACAGGATGACATCAGAAGGCACGCCCGGATATTCGCGTGTGGGTACCTATATTCATCGGGGAGATGGCTAGAGTAATTACTGAGAATGATAGTATTGAACTTTGACGAGGTGTTGCGCGCGCATCCTATAAGTTGTAACTTTGAAACTTGTATCAGTGTAATACGTCATGTTGACTTATCTGCTGTCCAAATTTCATTCAGCTAGAATAACAGCAATTGGTGTTGGTATATCATTTTCCGTCAATCTATGTATTTGCTGATTCTAAATGACAAACACTACGCTCACCGTGGGACAGGGATAAGTATGGTATTTTTTCTTTTGTACAAAAGAGGGTATGTTCGATGAAAATTCTAACAAGCTAATATAGGCCTACCAAAGTTCATACTCAAAAATCATTTCCATAAAACGCTTATAATCTACACACGTAGAATCAATATTCATAAAATATTCAGCCACTCCGGATATAGCTCACCAAACAACAAAAAATAAAACAACTCTGTTTGCCTCGGTTTACTTTGAACACGCATCCTCAGCTGCTTATCGCCTCTCATCTATTAATAAAAATCTTACCTGTGTAGAACAGTCAATACCACAACAAAGCAAATTAAGTGCCTCACATTCAGCACGCTCACAGCTACCAATCACTGGATTTATTAAAAAATATGCTATATACTAAAAATACTATTTTTTTCTCTTAGTTTTTGTCCTCTTCTTTTTTCTAACATAACGGGAATTCCAACCAGTGTTTCGGTCAGCGAGGGTTAATAAAAAATAACTCAATATATTTGATTAACGTCACAAATGTAGCAAATCGTTTCAACGTTACAGACTAACTGTAATTAGACCTAAAACCGAGTCACTTTTGGTGACCTGGATTGACCCTGAGATAGGTGACTCGCAGGTACGAAGCTTGACCCGGTTTTGACTCGAATGACTCGGGATCCGGTCTTAACCCAAATAACCAGAGTGACGACTCGACGACTCAATGATTGAAACTTGACCCGGCGACCCAATCTGGACCCATTCTTTTCTTCTGGTTTGAATAAATCACTATTGTAATTCGTGAGACTCCTGCTGAAGTGAACTTAAGTTTTGAGAATTCTAAAAGATTTTAATTATCCTAGTAAATAGTTTTCCGAGGAGAAATGGGTTTATGTGCACACCTCCGGTGGTATTCCTTTGTTCTTTCCGGGGATATAAGACTATTTTCACATGATATTGTTTATTCAGCATTGTATTCTTCGTTCCCCGGTCCCGATCACCCCCTGAAAGAAACACTGTCCAAACGCAGCAGGGTATAGTAAGGAAAGAATTAAACCTCTGCTTTCCTCTCCAGGTCACCGGATCAGACCTGGTCCCAAGCGTAGACCCTGTGATCCAGTTCTAAATTTGACCCGGGGACCCGTTTCATCTCTGTCTGTAACAGTGGCGTATTCTGGATTCACAACCACTAGCTAAAGTGATAAGATTTACAAAGAGGGTACGGAGGTCACACATAGTATTGATGATGATGGTAGATGTTCTGGCCTCCCTTTCATGTAAATTAATATTATTTGTGCATATCAAAATATTTGTTCACAAGCTTAGGCTGCGGCGATAGCCTACTTAGCCCACATGATACGCTCCTGGTCTGTGTATAATACCTCTTCATGCACCTAAGCAAATAGTATTCTATTAAATCGGGGTAGTTTCATTTCGTTGAGAGTAGAACTTTTATCAAATAACGCATCACCTTTGAATAATTCCTTTGAAGTACAAGACGTTCAATCGTGCATTATTTGACGGGGTTTTACGAATTAACCGTATTACCAGCAGTCTTTGGTTCAATCCCCATATCACTTAACTTCCGCTGACGAAGACTGATCTGGTACTGTACAAATAATCTGTGCTACGTTGCGAGACACCTTTCTACAAGTAAATGAACGGACCCTACAATTATCACCAGTTCAACTTTCCACTAAATACAAATATACCTCACCAGACTTAACTGGTTCGAATCTCGTTTAGCTTTTAATATCAAAAAATCTACTCGCGTCTAAGAGAACGGAAATAACAAAGCACACTATACTTCTTCATGTTCCCGACAAAGATGTGAGTAGCTAGCAGGAGCGTCCAGAGAGTCCGAAACTCCTTCGAAATTCCAATTTCTTCGTAAACTTAGTATAAATTTAGTAGGCATAATTATATACATTTCGTATACGGCTCCAAAAATAAGGCATTTTGTGAAACAGCATTTTTTTCTTACCATAAATGATCAAATGAATTTAATGGGCGGTAACAGCACTTTCTTTGGCTTACGCTCGTCCCGCCATTTTTTTCTTACAAAAGATAAGCCCAAAATTACTTTCTTCGTTTCTCTTTGTTTCTTAAAACACTTCTTAAACGGTAACTGGGTCAGTTTTGATCCACTTTCATACTTTAATAATATTTACGTTATTTAGTCTGAAATATGTTTAACATCAACTCCATGGAATGAAACTCACCTTCATCTTCATGTTTGAGACATGTTTTCACTATCTGTTTTTAGTTTTCCAGTTAATTTTCAACAATTATCCTTCACAACAATTTAGTTCAAAATACGAATCGTAATTATATCGAAAATAAAACTATTAGTGTGAGAATTACATTTACTGAAACACATAAAACCCACTTTTTAATCACCTCCATGGACTAACAAAAAAGTTGCCATAAAAGTGTGTACAACATTGCACAACTTTTAGAATGTGTTAGACAGGATGGATCTAGCCTAGTCTCGTTTCAGTGGAACTAGAAGGAAGATGCTTCCACAGTTGACTTATTGTGGAATAGGAAGTCAAAACCAGGTGTGTCTCACTTATTCATCATCAACTCCATGGAACTCATAATCATAGTATTTTATTTTAATTTCAGTTTCCTATAATAATGAGGAAAAGCCAAACACTGAACACTTCACTCATGGTTACTGTAGAATTCCATTCTCATTGTAAGGAACATGGCAACGAAAAATAGTTTCAAAACACTTCAACTCCATTGACATCAACTCCATGGAAACTACCCTATATTTTGCAAAAATGAAATAAATAAATAATACAGTATTTGTCTCTCAGTACCTTCAAAATGTACCCACAATGCCTCCAACATACCAACAAACTAACATCTTTACAATTTAAAATGGTTGATTTTTTTTTTTACTATCTAAAAAGCTCTGTATCTGGAGAATGACCGATAGATATTAAACCAAGATCGCCAAAAGGAACTGCTGGACACCCTCGAAACGAAATTCTGGGCACGTACTACCGCGAAATAAGAGCCCGTAAACTATGAACCTTTCCCAGATTTTTTTTTCCTCCAATATTTCGCCGGATGCAGCCACGAGGTACCCAATCCAGAGACCATGAGGCATTCAATCATCAACTAAATACTTCAACTCATGAATATCTATTTATAAACTACTCTACTATTCCTTATTCTCCCCTACACCAGGAGAAGAGAAAGGAAAGACTACATACAACCATAAAATCTGTTACCGTACACCACTAGAAACAGAAAGTTAAATCTACCGAAAATCATCTAGTCTCTAGTTCCCGTTATATAAAAAAAATATTCCACACGTATAAGATCATATATCAAAGAGGTATTCAATTAATCACTTTTGCACTTTGGCCACTCAAAGAGAACACGAATAACACACAAAATAATATTTGTAGTAACAGAGTTTGAGGGAGGGACTGCTCACCATTCTTTAACGCTGTAGATCACCCCGCCATCTTGGTACGCACCTTCCATTGATTTACACGGGAATTGTTTTACTCATTTTATGCCTCTTGGATGTAGAATATTTAAGTTCTGCTTTCACAAAATTTGTCTTGGTGGTTATTTTGACTCTTGTATAGTTTTGGTTTGTGAAGTTTCTCCAAATATATAATTATAATGTATTATTAATAGTTTGCTATATAAATCACAATATGTTAACGGGAAATTATACTGTTCCTGTGTAAAATATTGCATTTCTATAAAGTAGCATGCGTAAAAGAGAACATGACGATAAACTGGGCGAAAACAGAAGTTAAAACTATACTCCTGAAAAGTATAAAACGAATAAAACAATTCCCATGTTAATCAATGGAAAGTGCGTACCAAGATGGCGGGGGTGATCTACAGTACTCATTCTGTTTTGACATCAGTCATCATAATTTAGACTTCTCATTTCTCCTTTCCATTACTCTGACACGCATTGCTTCACCCAGTGGGTATCTAAATGTTGCGTTTGAACAGTGTTTTTTTCAGGGGTGACCAGACACGGAGGTGTTCCCCCACAGCGCCAATAATGTGACGCCGAAAATTCTTAACCATAGTAATACCATGAAAATAATCTCATATCTCCGAAAAAAACAAAAATTCATCTGGAGATATGCAAATAACTTCCCGCCTGGAAAGGGTATTCTGAAACCGTTTGTGAATGTCTCAAGATTATTGATTATGTCAAGGCACAGAGACAAGACAAGGTCAAATTGAGTCAAGATAGGGTCATCGGGTAAAAATTCTGTCACTGGGTCAAGAGTCGATAATCGGGTCACAGAGTCGAGGCACATGGCAACGAAATGAGGTCAAATTTCTGACCTGGTCACTGGGTAGCCGGATCACCCATGTCCGGATTAGGTTGGATCATTATAAGTTATCCGATTTGAGCTCTAGCGGAGTACCGGTTAGATCATGGATGTTCTAATAGAGGATATGCGATTTTGCCAAGAATATGAAGTCACAAGTCCCGTACTGTTAGCTCACTTACTCCAATCAAAAACAGTGTTTTCATCTAATAAAGATGGCAACAAGCTCTCTAGTTGTTCGCTAACCAATCAGGTACGTCGCCTTTGTCGATGCTCAATCGTTTTTTGCTTTCAATCTTTCTCTGCGCATGACATAGCTAAAAACAAGCAAATCCTCTATTACAACATCCTAGGTCTAGCTACATACTCGTCCGCATCTGCGGCTATACAGCTTTTTTTGATCCGCGTGGGTTCTTGTGTACCCCCTAGGAATGGCTGAACTTTGAATCATGAATTTCGTTACTTAAAAACAAAGTACTTCTTTCGATAATTTAAGGGCTGATTTTCATGAAAGCTTGCGTTGCTTGCTTTGCTTGTGATTTGGGTGAATAGCCAATTAAAACACGTGTTATACTTACCTTACTTTAAAACACGTCTTCTAAATCGCAAGCAAAACAAGCAACGCCAGCTTTCACGAAAATCAGCCCTAAGGTGGTGGAAATAATATGAATTTCCAAGAAACAACACTTACCATTTTCCTTTGGAGGAACCAATTTGTTGTACGTATCTGGTAGCATTTGTTGTGCTTGGGTTCTTGTACATGTATTTTCACTTGAATATTTTGAATGTATCCCAACTGAGTTTCTGTATTTAAAAAAAGAAAGTAAACAAGATATATTTTGAACATGAGCACAAACACTTACATAATATATACATGTTATACATCATAATCGCTTTTATCTAAAATTGTAGTTGTATTTCATGCATATTTAACATATATCTATATGTATCGTATTAGCAAACCCTCCCCTCCCTAAAAAGTAGTTCTCTTTTCGTTTCATACTGTGAGTCTGTAAAACAGAAACTATTTAAAAAAATGTTTTAAACGTTGCTAGGAATTCCCAGTAAAGCTCCGCAGAACTTTTAGTATTCCATATTGTTTTGTTGAAATCTTGTAAAATCCAGAGACTTTCCGTATGCTAAGGTGGATATTTAGCTTTCAGCTTTTTGCACACATGCGCAGAAGGAGAACACGATTTATTTTATCGTAAGCATGCATGCATTTCTGATCAATTGTTTACTACCGACATCTTGATAACTTATTTTAGCAGAAATGGGAAATATTCTCACAGTGAATGAGGATTCCGATCCCTGATTTACAAACAGAAAAGTGATCAAAATGTAGCGTAAGTCGTCGGAAAAGCTCAGTTCATGTCTTCCAGTTCAGGCAATACACTTTTGACACTCTATACAGTTTGGTCTACTGTTTTCTTATGTCTAGCAGCTTAGTTCAGTCAGTAATACACTGAACAACACGTGTTCACATCTCGCTTCAGAGTTCTCGCCTTTTCTTTTGCTCCCAGATCCCTGAAAACAAAATGACGGCTGTTTTCTATTAGTCACGTTACTGGAAATTCCCACGCAGATATATTTTCCTAACTTTCTCCAGCAAATGCTTCCACCAAAGTAGATAAAGTCACTGAGTTCAGATACCTTGATTTATGCTTCCCTTTTAGGTTTTAACACAAACCACCAATTTAATGTGAGAAGCTTTGCATCACAGTTCTATTTGTCATTCAACAACTTTAAATTCAGCCCATGGATCTCGATATGGGAGACGGATCTACTTCTAGTGACCCGAAATTGAAGCCAGCACAAGCCATGATCACCTGGAAGGTGAAATTGATTAAAAAAAACAACTGAACATCACGTTCCATACAATACCTTATTCAAAATATTCCATTCTTCCTCCTCTCTTCCTTAGCTAGATCTTCATCCATTCTTTGCTTCCACACCCAGGCATAGGCCAAGCAATAAGACACATGTAAATCCCAATTCACCAGGCAAGATGAATCGAAAACAGGCGTCAAGTTGACCCAGCTTAATTGTATTGGGCCAGTCTATCCGTATCCCGTATCTAAATCCATGATTAGAACATAGATTGAAATAGTGTTAACAGGACAAGAAAGAAAAACATGAAAACGTCGTGGTGCGTTGGAATCGAACCAAGGATAACTGGCATCCGAAGCGGTGCTATAGTCACTACACCACGAATGCACATATCCTAGCTCGCTTCCCAAGTGCTATTTATTCTTAGTTCATCAAATCGGAAGAGACGATTTTAGTTAAAGGGGTGAGAGTTGGCGAAGATTAGCTTACAGCGAAAGAATCCTGGCACGTGACGGGACTTCATCGCGCTGAGACGATAGCAGAAGTGCAGCAAAACACAATTTAAAAAAAATTAAGTTTCAGCAGCTTCCTCACATAACTGCTTATTCCAATGAGCTTCAATTAGATTAGTTATAAACAGAGATGTAACGCTAAATGTTTAGGTGGATATACGCTTCACTCGTTGTAATGAAACGTTTCGCTTATTTTCCCATATGCCTGCGTATTCCATAAATTTTTGCTCTTCACCCAAATCGCAAGCAACGCAAACTTTCATGAAAATCAGCCCTTTCTCGGTGTCGCCAATCATCGCGGTCAACATGTGTGTCCCATTGAAATGGCTAATTAAATTACTAAATTACTCAGTGACGTCAATCTTCAACCAGGATTCTTGAAACGTGTCCGCTAGAACAGCGCGGTGCAAATTGAGATCCATATAGTTTGGAAGCTCATGATCCACGCTAATCTTATTTTTAAAATAACGGCAACATGCCACGCGTGTTCCAACATCGTCACTATACCATGGGCGGCTGTTGACGGATAGTGTAGTGAGTCAAATAAGTTTCGGTTCAGCTGTTTCGAGCCAGGGAAGCTTCGAGTGTGGTACAGATCGTATGAATCATGGGCCTTTCGTACCCACAAAGAACTAACTATTCATACCGACGGTGACTTTATGATGATCTTGGGTGTCTTGTTAGAACAGCTTGGTTTGTCTAGAGCTGTTACTAATCGGGTTCCTTGTATGTCTTGGTTGTTACAGACAATCTATCCTATTCATGGCAGCTATGTTGATCGACTTCTTTCAACAGGACAATCAGTTGTCAAACATCTAGTGCTCTATGTTTCAAGGAGCATTCCAGCATTCTTCAGATTTCGGAAGGATGTACTGAACACTTAGATTCCCATATATAACCTCTGTGGTTCGTTGTGTGTGATACTGTTGAACAACGCCTGCGTTAAAAATGGTTGAATATATGTGGGCCAAATTCGAGACTGTATGGTTGGCAATATTTCCGAACTTCTTTCGAATGTTCATTGACTACGTGCGATGACGAGTATCCGGGCCAAGGAGGTATGTACCTCATAAAATATGACTACTGGGTGTGTTTGGCACCATAGCGATCATATGTTCGCATTTGCATCATTTCACCCAAAATTTCAAGGACTATTATGACAAACAGAGACATTTATCAATTGATAAGTTGAACACAGACTTTATATGATTTATTACTAATGAAGTGCACTTCGTTACATTTGGATTTTGGAATGAGTGTAAAATGAATTATTGTTGAGAATACTTATTGCGGCATTTTGTCCATAGAAGTTGTTTGCACTGGTCTTCGTTAAGATACATTGCTGGCATACATTCTGCCCAGTCACGCTGTGTTCTGAGATATTATGTTTGCTGAACAATCAATGTAAACAAAATGATCACCGGAAATTGGTTGTAGATGTCTATTCGTTATTGATTCTTTAGGATAATTAATCCTCATGCATGGAACGCTTGCATGTGTGTGGGCCAAAGCTAGTTACAATTTCATCTATCTAATGTGTAGAAACCAAGTCTACTGGCAATCCATATTTCAAGGTTTCCTTTACAAAGATCTATATTAAGATACGCGTAAGTCGTAATATACATGGTGCCACTAGATCTTTATTTTTGAACTAATTACATCGTAAATTAACATACGTAGGCCGCTAAATCTATTTGAGTTTACTACTTTATCCATCGATCGAGAATGTACATTATATACATTTGACACTAAGTTGCTAAAATTGTAGATTATCAGTAGACTTAGACACGCAAGTTACTTTCAGGAAGCATATATACACCATTATTATAAAACACAAAACACTATCTCTGGTCGTCGTTTGTAGTTGTTCAGTACTGATAACACATAAACGTGGTACACACTAGCTTAATATTTACACTTTTTCTTTACCTTGTTGTGTAGCCGATTATATAAACATGTGGTTTGTCAATCAATATTTCTTCCGCTTCAATTTCACTTATTATATGGACAGAAACTTAAACATAACAGAAAATGTGATAAGTGAAATAGTGGTTCATATCGTAACTTGCTCCAGCCTTGACATGTCTTTCCACTCAATCACGCAAAAATTGATAAGGATCACAACAATAGATACATTGACGTCCCTCTTAATCGCCTTCTATTTTTATTGTCAACATACATTTGTAAGATATATTCATGCAGTGTATCTTGGATTGATCTTGTTAAAGTTTCTTCTATATAAATGGATGATTCTTCAGGTGTTAGGCCTTTTCATTTTCTTGACCCGTCTCGCTATCAAAGAAAAGGTAGACACAGGATGATTGTTAGAAGTGGTTACTGCTTTGATTTGAATTATTGTAGATTTGATTCCTATTTACTTTAGGCATCTGAGGCTCATGCCGAGATATCGTGGGGAGATGATATTGAAAGATAGTCGGCCAGGGCTTTGTTAGTATGTACAATTCCGGCATTTGCTTGGTATGGTTGAGGAAAATCTCTGAAAAATCTCAATCAGGATAGCCGGTCTCTGGGATCGTTCCCAGGACCTTCCTTTTGCTAAGCTAATACTATGCCAACTGACCTACGGTCGTTCGGTTTGAATTGTTCTGTTGGTAAGTTTATCTTGTACCCTATGTTTCCATCAACACAAACGTACTTATTAACACAACATTTAATGGTCCAGAACATTCAAAAGCTATTTTTTTATATAAAGGAAACTGGAAGACGATTAAATCATAGAATTAGGAATATAATAGTGGTAGCGTGAGGCTGTTTTCTGGGCGAGAGGAGTGAAGCCAAAAGACGGAAGTGATGAGGCACTTTCACCACATTGACTAGCCTCATAATTAGAGGCCCTCTATACCGAATATTGCCTTCTCATCCTTTCTTATGGGAATATAAATTTATTAATGAGAAGCGAGCATGTCAGATGAAACCTCTAAAATGCCTATCGTTGTTCAAAAAGACAGCTGTTTCGCAGATAATTGACAGTTATAAAATGCTTGATAATGTCCCAGACGCGTTGTGCTGTACATTGTATTGTAGTCACACGACAGGAATGTGCGTTTCAAAATGGTCACCGGCTGACTCACAGTGCTCGGTATACAGGGACTCTAATGAGACCACACAATATGGCAGCCGCTGAACCGTAAATTAGAATTCATGTGACGTCATGAAAGCTTACTCTATTATATTCCCATCTCTATGGATTAAATTAAAAGAACTCTATGGGTCGATTGCAAAGACGGAGTTTAGTCTTACCCCCTTTCCGAATTCAATCGTCCTCCGTTCAGTTCCGTTATGCTATGTCCCGTTCACTTCCGTTATGCACACTTATCCGAATTAAATAAGTGTTTAAAAATTTTAACCACAGATGTCACCCGAGTCTGCAAACAAAACAGCTGAAAACCCTCTGCGCGTAATGTGAGTAAGTATTGGGAAATGCGAAATCAAGGTAGTTTGATGCGAAGTGAATAAGGCAAAAAGCAACATGGATGAAGATAGATGTAGGTGTAGCATTCCCATACTTGTAGGTATTCAGCATATATTAAATAACAACAGACGAAGATTGATAGCTATTTGAAGGATGATCACAATTCTGCAAGTTTTTGCAAGATAAGTGCGTCTCATGAACTATGAATCACTAAATAATGTTATACCAGGATCTATGAATAACCACCCAAGTAGTGAGCCTTGATAGCGTTACGCATTTAAAGTTGTAAAAACACTTCAAATAATTATAAGAGTTCTTAATCTTAGTATTCTTAAATAAACTACTCATATGTTATCGTCTCATCTATTAATATCTACATGGAAGCCCACTGGGGAAACCCAACATTGAGGATTTCACATTGCGAAGTTAAAATTATTCAATGACCATGAAGATATATCACTCAAAACATGGTACAATATCGATAACATAATGTGAAATCAAATCTTAAACTATTAAAATACTGACACTAATACGGTTGTTTATTTTAAACTTGCAACACGTGATCAATTCTACATATTTGTCCCAGCTCCCAAGTGAAGAAGGAATTTTTGCATGCAATATCACACTCTTTTTTCTTTTCAACATGGTAGCACCGAACGGAGGAAAAAGTGACCATCTGGTTCTCCGTTGCTCCGTTCACTTCAATGCTCCGTCGAAAGGGGAATTCGGATAACTATCGACGGCGCATCCGACGGAGCAAAGGTACGTAACGGAGCATAAAGTGACAATCCGGAAAGGGGGTTAGTCTAAGTTAGGCTTAAGCTTAAACATCAGTTTTCAAATGCACCAACATAGTCTGAACCATTGTTTGGCCTAAGTCTACTTACGTCTTTGTAATTGGGCGTAAAACTCTAATTTCCATTTTCATAATCCAAAACACGAATCTTGTAAAAAAAAATTAGCTTTGCTTCAAAACAAGATTCTCAAGTGAGAAAAATATACATAAAAATAATAATAAAACTTTTGAAAGACACACTTTTCTTAAACAATTCGCACTAAAAAGTAAAAAAAAAAAAAATGTTTATGCATCACTAAAAAGAAAAGCATGTGGCGCTCTCTCATATACAGTCACTTTATAAATTCTTGAATTGGTGGACCGTAGCTTTTCTTTTTAGTCGTGCATAAACTAAATTATTTTTTGCTTTTTAGTACGAATTGTTTAAGAAAAGTATGTCTTTAAAAAGTTATTTTTTTATTATTTTTTTAGTTAATTCAATATTGGGATACATTTTGTCAAGCTATCAAATTGTAAAGTGTTCTGCAACCAGTCAAGACCCAACATCGTTGCAGGCTAGTATTTATTCTAGGATAAAGAAGTCCATATTAAAATATATATATATATATATATTAAAATATGATTTTAAAATATATAAATATATAGAAATATATGAAAGTAACAATTGAATATTGCATTGTCACCCGACTTACGTCGCAGTGCGAAAAATTTCATCATTGTATGACGTCGGGAAATGAGTTAAATTAACGTTGCATGATTTGAGGACACCACGAACCATTGTGAACTAAAGAAAAGAATGTACAAAATAAACTTGAAATAGAAATTCAATATTTCTTAAGGAGACAATATTAAAAACGCCTTAAGTGTATATTAAAATAACACATGGGCAACAAGGTTCTGATAACATTAGTGAAAATATGTCTTCCTTATTTAATTTCGCGAACTGAATTCAAATCTCCCCTCTAAAATGTTCCATCACGTATCTACTCTTGCGTTACCTTGTCTTAATTATTCAAAATATGTGAATTTCTTGATTTTGGTGTTGCGGTTTGAAAATATTGCAAACACGAAATGGATAAGAAAGTCACTTGTATAAGCTCGATTTAATTGTGGGTCATGACCAGCGAGCTCGACGTAACGATACTGGAGTGAATACTTAGTGTCGAAACATAGATATCTTAGAAATCGTTGCCGGCGATGGATAGATGCCTGAGCAAATATTTAAACTCCTTTGTCCACTTCCAGTATAATCCAATGTGGACCAATTTTTCAGTTCTAACTCAGTTTTATACGCTTCTTATGGCTGTACGGCCCGTTTTTGTTAAAATTAAGTCTTAATTCATGAGTTATTTATATAATAGTAAACCGTACTTTGCATATAATTGAAGGTACTGCAAATAATATTTACGTTTCTTAGGAAAGAATTAAGACATAACTCTGAAAACGGGCCACATACGGATATCAAGAGTAAAAAAAACTGAGTTAGAATCGAAAATTAGTCCATATTGGTTTAGATTGTAAGTGGACAAACTAGATTACATATCCTCTCCGCTCCTTGACTTCATATATTCATGAAATTTTTCATGGAAATAGAGGTCGTTGGTCATGACTGGGCCATAGTGCTGTTACCGCCCATACAATTAATTTTATCTTATCTTATCATGACTGGGAGTGATTCAGATTATCAGCGTATTGACCTCTATCTAAAAGCGATACTGAACTGATCCGTGACGTTAAAAATGTAATGTTTATATGAAGCCAGAGAGCGGAAGGGACAATTAATCTCGATTGTCCAGCTCCTGTCTAAACCAATACAGAGCAAATTTTAAAGTCTAATTCAGCTTTTACGTTTCGTATCGCTATGTGACCCATTTTCTTATTTATGTCTTAATTTTTGCAAAAAATGTAAATATTATTTAGCATACATTATATGCGCAGTCCATTACTTGTATAACTCAAGAATTAAGATATAAATCACAAAACAGGCCGCACAGTGGTAGCAACCGAAAATCCCTGTGTTAGAACTGAAAATTTGATGTCGCGACCAAGCGGGAGGCGTTTTGCTTTCTTCTTTCTTCTTGTTGAGAGCGACAAACAATTTGAAGAGATTCCAAGAAATTTGACTGTTTTTCCTGGAATAAAGTATTTTCTAGAAGTGATTTGAAATTTAAAGGAGTTTCGTGGGATCTTGTGACGTTTTAAAAGCTTGATAGCTACCAATACTTAGTTCTGGTCTGAAATCAGAAGTTCAATTTTTTAGATTGAAGTATATTCTTTATTTGCTTATATAGGTTTTATAAATTTGGAGTTTGTGAGCTAGAAGTAAGATATTTGGGCTTTTAAAATAGTTTCTATCTTTGAATAGTTTGTATTAGCAGTTCAGGATGATGTTTAGGTCAGGAGTTTTGCCTTTTCAGTGTATATTCTAGATAAACGAATTTTGGTGTGGGTTGGAATTTTGGAAAGGCAAAATTATAGGCCAGACGAAAGTCACCGTGGCTTCTGAGAAGGTGACTTATGAACTGCAGACAGGCTTCGGTGGTGACGATGACGGTGTTACTACGTTACGTTGGGAGAGCTGCACCTCTACAGCTCTGGTGGAGATGTTTCGGAGAAGCCGTCGATAACCGGCGACAGAGTACTTCGGAGGGACCAGACACGGTTACCAGATTTCTTTAGTTAAGAGTAGTTAAGGAATTTTTTGCTCTTCTGTAGGAATTACCAAGGTAGGTTTTTAGGGAAGGTAGAATGATTCGTCCGAGGATTCGGGTGATACAGGAGGCGATTCACAGCGCCAAGCAGAAGGAATCGCCTTTGTGGTTGAGAGAGATGGGATACGATTCACAGCGCGAAGCAGAAGGAATCGCTTTTATGGTTGAGAGAGATGGGATACGATTCACAGCGCGAAGCAGAAGTAATCGTTCGTATTAAGGTGAGGAGTGTCTGGTGAGGACTGGTCTCTGAACTCTCTGGTCTCAGAGTCCATCTTTTATACTCCATCTTTCCCGTAGTTTACGAGATTCTCGGAGAAGAACGAGAACTCTCCAAGGCGGAGTTAAATTGTCCCTGTTTCTTCGATTATCCAATAATTTGGCAACTAGGCGGATACCATTCTTAATCGTGAAGATTTGATAGGTAGTGACGTCATAGAGACAGTCCTTAGTCAGCTGGACGTAAGTCTCAGCACGTTCCATTTTGCCGAAGGGCTCGATGTAGCTGAGTCAGTAGTGGGGATAATAGCTCTTATCGTGCCTTGCGCATGCGTACTTACTTATGGTTCGTTACTGCAAGGAGAGGAAGAACTGGAAAACTCACACTCCAGATGAGTCAACTCGTGGTCATTGGCGAATCCGTAAAGTGTAGTGGGGAATGATTGTCCTCTTCTTGGAGGTCTCTTCCCTTGGCCTGAATTTGCCTTAGGCAGGAGAAGGAAAAGTTTTTGTTCGTGGGAAAATAGGACAGGTGTTTGGGTAGTTACGTAGTGTGCATACTTATTAGGTTCCATAGCCCTATCCTTACTTGTAGCTTTGACAATTTTAGGACATGTCAGAAATACACAAAGAACACAATATATATAATTGCACTATATCAAGTTAATCTTACTTTCTAAAATTGGTTACAGTCAAAAGAACAAAACATGGTCGAAAAGAAAGAGAACAGAATACAAGTTTCTCTAAAGCAAACACTTGGAAAATAACGAACGTGGTATCTGTTACATCTTACACAAAAGGTCTTGTTCAGATATCATACAGAAACACACGGAGTTAGGGGACACAAATCAAGAAGGATAGTTGGACATGTTTTTGAAGTAGGTGGTAGCATACAAATCACCCTTTTACTTCTCTTGTTGAATTTTATACCAAAAACGTTTATGTCTAAAAGAAACAATATAAAGGATAAAAATACAATACAGACAAGTTATACTTTCCTCCCTCTTT
>JAGDQP010012876.1:0-11031 GCA_022664845.1 Lepisma saccharinum
GAATTAAATGATGAGCATTATTAATTGGAACATGAAAGAGCATTAAATTAAATGATTTTATTTTATAGCATAAATGTTACGTCACTTTATCTGTGTGAAAAATTTTTGGATTTCATGTTATGCTGCAAATCTGAATCGAAAGAACATAACAAAAATATTTTCAGATAATAGTCATTCAAATCTGTCGCCTATTGTTAACAAATAGTAAATTATCTTTGTCTACAGGTGAAGAATACGAGAAAAGGTAGTTGCAATACACAGCACTACATGGCTATGGTATAAATATGATAAATTGTACTTCAATGTGTACAGGAAAGCTTTGGAATGTTCTTGTATTTTAAAGAATTCATGAATATTTTTCCAGAAATAAAAGTGTACTACAAATACAATTGATTTAGTAAATTCGCTGTGTGCTGTATTTCGTGTAAAAAGTTTAATGTTTTATTGTTTCCTGTCAAGATGATAAATGGAATATTTGGTGTTATCACATTCTGAGGGTGAGTCCACGGTTACAATATAATGACTTCTGATTTATTAATTTTCTTAAATTAATTGGTTTTCAAATGTATATCTGAAGCTCCACTTTTATATACACAATATTTCGTAATTATGACTTGCAATGAAATCGAAGCCTGTCATGTTGTGTCGGTAGGTGACTATACTTGAGCTCCTAAGTTAAAACTCTCACTATGACCACTACTCAACACATAATTTATTTTACATCGCTTTGTTTGCATTTAAAGCCAAGTATAAAGCCCTAAGTTTAAAATCTTTACTTTTTCTTCATATTATTATATAGGATTGCTATATCTTAGAAATTAATTAACTCTTCAAGCCAATAGGTTACTCTAATATATTGACACCTTTTCGGCAAATTTAGAAAGGTGTGTAAACGATGTATTACAACGTATTTGAAGGAGGTTTCGTATAATATTTGAGAAATGAATTTCTAAACCAGGACTTAAATGAAAACCGTGGTTGTGAGTTGAACGTTCGCAGGTTCTTCTTACAAACAAATTCGCTTTATGCGCCTCGTAAAACGTGTTTTCTGTTGAAACATCCATCATAGCTGCTAGTGCTGCATTTCTTTTTTTAAGTCCACTGAGTCCACTAATTGCAATAGAGAAATCCGAAGTCACTAACGCCATAGCAAAATGCTTTTTGTTTGAAGAAATGCGCAGAACGAGTCTTATCGAAGGCAGTTATGGTTTCATTGTTTTGATATTCTCAACTTCGCAACAAATTAAGCAACAATGTATATATTTATGGAAAATTTGTAACCAAAGATCGGAAATTTTTATTAGTTGCCTTTAAGATTTCATGCAGAAACATAATTGTGATAAAGTGACATCACTTCTTGTGTTCTGAGATAATTGCTAGTCCGAACAAAACTAGTATAAATTCACATACCTGGACCAGGTATGGGTGTTTCATACATTCCAAAATGTTTTAATTTTCTATCAATCGCAGGACATTCCATGCTGCCAATATTTATACATTTCGCTTAAAGAGGGAAATAACGAATCAAAAGGAAAATGTGTGCTGTCCAGAATATCTTGAAGCAGTGTCAGCCCCTTCGAATAGGTATTTCTTAAACATACTCTTAGAAAAAATGGATCACGTGAAATGGTTAATGATGCGATGGAATTATTTGATAAAAAGGGACTATATGGCATTTTTAAATTGTCAATGACAAGCATAGCACAATCCTGGGAGATCAGGTTTACGCGATTTGAGATACCAACTGAGATAAATACAATGACAGGACCATTTTCATAATTAATTTTGTAGCTGAAAGGACTTCGACGGCTGATCATTGACTGGCCCAAATCAGATAATGGAGAAAAATATCATCGAATCAGAAAAACTAAACGATATACGTCACTTGTTGCAGTATGTAACCCAAAATGAGCGGTGGCCTTATTAGGGTGCCGCAAAAAAGAGTTAACGGAGCTATAGATCCAGATGTAATGGAAACTGCATAATAGTATCCCGTATTCTGTGCTCAATTCTACCTACTGACATTGTTTCCTGCATTGTCAATTGTGCTAGGTATTATAAATATTATTTCCCTATTCTGATTTGTAATATTGTCTTACAAAAGTATACTTTATCGTTCAGTTCAATCAAAAAAAATATCTAAGTACATAACTTTTTTACAATATACAACGCAATAGTTACATAAAATTAGTACCAACAACGGCAATGGTGCTTCATATAACTTGTGTTGCTGCAGGTTTAAAATATTAACCATAACCATTTCAGGAACACCATAACCATTTAATGTCTTTCATTTAAAAAAAAATGAAAAGTAAGAAAAAGGTGACTTCGAGATTCTTTTTCAATTCGACCCTTCAATTGGCATTTATGTTTCCTGTTACACAGAATCTACTTCACCTAGATAATACTTTATAAATATGAAAAGATCAAGCTAGGATTCACTTCTCAATATAAAATATTTTAAACACTCCCTTTCTTAAACATGTAATTCTCCAACAATGGTAAAAACAATTATTGGGTTTACCATTCAAGAAATGCATTCCAATCATAAACAGTTCTTGTACTACAACGACTAGTAAAAATGTTTGTCCTTTCCTGCTCCACAACAGGTTCCAACACGTTGCTTTGAACATATGGATCCAACACCGATCCGCGGATTCGATCCCAGAGAACAGCCATCGTAACAGATTTTTCTCAGTCACATCAGGGAAATACCCGGATGGCATCTTTAAACTAGGCTCTGGCTGATACCTTCCCGAATCCTTTCCTCTTTCCTATCCCGGCCTGAATCTTAGATGCCTAAGGGCCATAAAAATTCAAATTTAAATATTCTTACAATGCCTAATGTGACCTAGTGAGAGATAATATAACACAAAAGTTTACATGACGTTTCAAATGCATCGTGTAACTGTCGATTAAACGCATACTTGGAGTGCAAATAATACCCATATTTAGAGTTCTGAAAATTTAAAATTACTTATAATCAGCTGAAAATATTTTTTTTCTATAAAACACAATAAAAAATACGCGACACGACAGATTAGTTCTATGCACAAAAGGATTATTTGAAGAAATGTGGTTGGTTAATTGTCAGCTAGAAGCTTTCAAAACGTTATACTTACAAGTAACACTATTTCAAGTGGACAATGAGATCTAGAAGATATATGCATATTTAAAATCAGCATAAAAGTTGAGTGTGTTAGTCAAATATTAGGAACCATTGACCAGTAGCTTAAAAAAAATTGGCGGGAAAACTTTTGACTAGCATTGTTTGTGGTACGCCACTTATAAATATCTGCTGCTAGTGTATATTCAATGCCGCGCACTACTGTGATACAGAGTCAAATGCCACTGATAACTCCACGTCCTTATACTTATATTGACCAGAGACTCAAACTGATACAAGTGTAGAATTGGGTCGAATCCGTAAAATGACACACGAATACTATCTGTAATGTTATTCAGGTTGCATATAGTCTGTCAGAGTCTAGTCATTTTTAATCATGGTTTGGCGTCACCATCTACATGGCTATAGACAAAACGATGTGCAGATGTCAGTGATATCACCGGAGTGCGCGGCGTTGTGTGTAAATTAGCGTTAGATATTCATAAGTGGTGAACCAGAAACAATGGTATTAATAAATATTCTCACGAATTTATCTTCAACCACTGGCCAATGACTCCTAAGCCTTCAGACACAAACTACATTTTTCACGCTGATTTTAAATATTTATGTGTCTTTTAGATTTGAGTGTCCACTTGAAATAGTGTTGCTTGTTCGACTAAATGCTTGATATATTATGACTCTATCTTTCTCATAAAAAAAATTAAACAAATTAAAGATGTCGAACCTGAAGCCAGCTAGTTCTTAACCATCGAAGTCCCACACCTACGGGGCATACTGTGATATTAGGAGTCATCCTATGTACAGTTTCACAAAAACAGTTTCAATATTACATAACTGTGCTGTGAACTGTTTGTTTGTAAATTTTTACATTAAGTCTTTCAGCAATCAGTAGTTTGAGATTTGTTTCTTCTCGTTACTCAAAGTTTACAATCAATCAGTGTGCTTTACTTTACCCTAGTTAAAACTAAACACTGCCGTTTGTATCTACATAGACCAGCAAATTCTTAAGAAATAAAATATCCAAATCCAAAAAACTCCGTGTCAAAAGCAAAGCATAGATCCTAAGCAGCACAAAAAATGATACATGTTTCAGCATATGGAAGTTTTGATGTACAAAATTGGCCAAGTTATTTCCCAAGTAGTTCTCATACCGATTTAGCTAGATTTTATGGAACAAATTAAATTTTCTTATACTGCTTACATGACTGGGATTGTTTCAAGAACTTGGCCAAGTCTCTGGTAATCCTACTGGCACCTACTTAAACACTGCTCTGTTCTTTTAAATTCCAAACCAGTTTGCCAAGTTCTCGAAACAATCCCAGTCATGAAAGCAGTATAAGAAAATTTCATTTGTTCCATTAAACTTAGCTAAATCGATATGAGAACTAGTTGGGAAAGAACTTAGCCAATGTTATATATCAAAACTTTCATATGCTGAAACATGTCTCTTCTTTGTACTGCTTGAGAACTTGGCTTTGTTTTTGATACCGGATTCGGATATCACAACTTTTTGTAAATTTAATTTTCTATTTAGGGGTAAGTTTTGGAGGTTGACAGCAGTTAGGGGTTGGTTAGCTGTTGCTGCCACTCGTTTCCAAAATGATCACGTTGAGACAATTTCAACGATATGCAACATACTATTCATCAGATAATTTTATTTTAAGGGATAATTTTGGGACTTGATGGCATTTATTGGTATGTTAGCGATTCTGACTACTCCTTTTAAAACTCATCTCGCTGAGTCGATTTCGACGATATTCAACATTCCATATGATCGAGCATTTAACTTAAGGGGTAGTTTACAAGGGTTGATTGAGCTGTTGTCGCCCCTGGCAGTCATACCTGTAAATTAGAACTTTTCAGAATGAGCACAACTAGCAGGTCCGTATTATTGCAATTTTTGTCTTTCTAGCTATTATTAGATACCATGCTCAAGATTTATGTCAAAGAAAAAAAATGATGAGCTCTAATGCCCGGCCCCACTAGGGGCCAAATCTATAGCTTCGACTTCTCTGCAAATGAACAAGCTTTTACTATTGTTTGGAACAAAATGTTTTATATGTAATCAGAAAGACGGCAGAACTGTTATATTTGATATACAATTTAAAATGCTGCTATGTCTCTTTTGAGGGGTCACGCCCCAGATTCCGTGCATTTCTGGAGGTTTACAAATTATCCCCTGAGCATGAGTAAAATTTTATATTTCTAGGTAGTCGGGAACATCTCAGAATGGATATGTTGATTTTACAATTTAAGGGACTATTTATCCCCCTTGGGATTGCACCCCAGAATTTGGACTTTTGTGGAGGTTTACAAGTAACCCCCTAAACATGTGTAACATTTTGACTTTGGAGCTAATCGGGAACACGTCAGAACATGCATATTGGTTTTACAATTTGATGGGCTATTGTGTCAACCCTAGGGGTTTCACCCCAGATTTTGGACTTGATGGAACTTAACATGTTACCCCCTAAGCATGTGTAAAGTTTTGTATTAGCCGGTAACATGTTAAACATTTATGTCATTGAGTCAGTGAGTCAGTTAGTGGTTATTACACAAAAAAAACTATTTTGGTGGCTTATAACTCAGGACTCCATAAGTCCTTTGACTTGAGGTTAGGTAGTACCATAGAACATTTTATTACTAGTAAACTTTGGTAATTTGGTGTTCCTAGGGTAATTAGTAAGTAAGCAGTGTTGTCTTGAAAATGGAGATTTAACTTTTGTTCGGTCTTTTTTAGTATTTCGTGTAAAGCTACTTGGCTCCGTTCGTCGTCGGGTCAGCTTGGAACTTGGCTGCGTGAGCTGATGCTATTGAGTTCCATAAATCTCATTCCTTTGATTTCAAAGTGCAGTAGTGCTGAATTTCATAGACAGAGGAAAAACATTAGACATATATATCTCCGTTTATTAGTAAGTCCTTTGGATTTTCAATTTATTAATTTTATATAACGTTAAATAATATAACATATATTCTTGAAATGATTCGTTTATGAAGTTTGTGACTCAATTTAGCGGTTATACAGATTGGCCAGGTTTTCATGATAGGTAGACAGTATGACGAGTTTTCGGAGTAATTTTAAAACTGTTGCAGGAAAAAGATAGAAAGCTTTGTTACTACAATGTACATATTGTCTAACCATTTTAACTCACATACGTGTTTTCTTTTTTACTTACTTCTTCTTTATATCTTTTTATGGACATACGTGGGAAAACGGTTATCCGTTAAACCTTGAACAACCGGATTACCACATTATTAGCCAAAATGTCTTTTCATGCTTTCAGAGAGGAATTCTGAAAAACTCCTTCCTATATATACACCTTTGAAGTCCATGTCCAGATCTTTGCATAGTAGAAATCAAAGAATAAATTATTTTTACAATTTGTTCTACGGCTGCGCACGCCATGTTTTCATAATCGTAGCCAGTTATACTAAGATTGCTATTTCATTACCACTTGTTCCACACGTTCACGACAAAGCTGAGTTTAAACAAGGCTAGTACTTTCGTGACAGCTTGTATCTCCATTCCACATCACTTTAAGCGTTGCAGTGTCACACATGAAATTGGAAGAAACGTGAATCATTCTAATAACATATCAGCAAAGCTGGACACTTATCAACTACTAAAAATTACGGAAACTTCCGCAGTGGTTTTACCAAGAATATGGACTAATTAAAAGACCTAGCTTTTAGCAACATAATTATTATTCCATAACTTCACCAGCAGAGTTGTTTAAACAGCCAGAATTAATTGACAGATGAGACAGATTCCCATTAGAATTAGCATATTTAAAAGAAAGGTTCATTCTTTACAGAAACACTTTCCATTACAATTGGTATCGCAATGCAATGTTATATAATTTCACTGTAGTGCTTTACAAGGCTCCAGATAAAAGGAGAAAGCAGCAGGTGTATTTTTTACAGACCTGAATTTAAATTTATATTTGTTTCGTAGAGGTTCGTTTTGATAAATTGATAAATTCTTCCATAAATTTACAAATGTTATATGAAGAAAGGAGGAGCTTCCAAAGGAATAGGAAACTTAAATAATTATTCCGGTTTATAAAAAAAAGCGATAAGTCGGACTATAATAATTACCGCGGAATCTCGTTACTCCCAACATGTTAAAAAGTGTTACGTAATATACTGATAACTCGCCAAAGTGTATACGTATATGGATAATTGGAGTTCACCAATTATATTTAGAAGAAATAGATCCACATTGGACCAGATCTTTGAACTGAGACAAATCTTGGAGAAAAATTGAGGATACAGTAGGGCAGTTCACCAGTTATTTATTGATTTTAAGAAAGCATACGTTTCTATCAAAAGGGAAAACCTATACAATATCGTGCAACGATATGCATTTTAAAACCTGTGTTCAACTCTGGATCCCATAAGCAGAGTATGGGTAGGTAATAATATGTAACATATTTTAAAGATTCGCAACGGATCGAAACAATGTGATGTCTTATCACCACCGTTTAACTTTGCTTTAGAATATGCGATTTTAAAAATAAAAGAGAACAAAATGGGACTAACGTTGATTGGCTAGGATCAACTGTCTGTGTACCTGGATGATATAGATTTAATAGGGGCAGATATAGAAGCACTATAAAGTAATACTGAGGTCTTAGTAAGAGAGTGCGATGGGATAGGTCTACAGGTAAAGATAGGGAAACAAATAATAACAAGCCGAAACATAGGGAGTAATGGAAATAGATATATAACAATTAAAATAAGAACACACAGGAATTAAACAAATTTAAATATTTAGGACCATTCGTTACAAGCAAAAACGAGGTAAATGAAGAAATAAAAAGTAGTTTAGTATCGGACAACGCACGTTTCTATTCAATCTAGAAACTACTAATCTTGCGATTAATACAAAGAAGGTTGGAATTGAAAATATAGTGAACAGTTATTCTGTTGGTAATACTTTACGCTTGCGAAAGTTGGAGTACGATCGTAGCAGATAAACATAAATTACGAGCGCTTAAAAATAAGTTCTTGAGAAAGATATTTTGGCCGATACGGTATAAGATGACTACAGAATAGAGAAGACTGAACAATGAAGAGCTTCACAGACTGTACGACCCACTCGATGTTGTAAGAATAATGGAAAGGCCATGTTTCTCGGATGGGAGAAAAACAAGAATATATTCTTATTTTAAATCCGGATGGAAAGAGACTGCTGGGGAGACGAAGATGACGTTGGAGGACAATATTAGAAGAAATCTTGAAAAAGTATGTGTTTCTGATGAAAACCTGCTTGATCTTGCCAATGATAGAATCCTAAGACCAACGTTTGTCGTGTGCGGGTTGCGAGTTACTGTGTACAGCAAATTTTAGTATTTCAGTTACTGTGAAAATTACGTATGAATACGTTCTCACATGAAAACTACACCATATGTCTTACAAATACAAATGTAAGTACCTGACGGCAAAACAAATAATCTTGTTTTAGTGCCGGGGATAGAATACACTTGCGCCGAGGATAGAATGTACATTATTGCCAAGATGAATCGCGAGTTCCTTAAGCCGTAGGAAGCTTGCTTAGTATCCAATAAAACACTGAGTTCATCACTTCCATCCGACACTAATTTATATGTATCCGATTTTGAATCGTATACGAGGTCGGTTATTTTATCATCAGTTAACGTATATGTTCGCACATACGCCTTCTTTTCCACTGCGGATTTATTTGTTGAAGGAATGCCCATTTTTTATCAGCAACATACTCGGAAAAGAATTTAAAAAGCTGCTCCACAATCGATCAAGATTGATATTATTCTTAAGTATGAGTTATGACTACAACAATCATGATCTGAAACGAGAAAAACATATTTTGCGGATATACGTAGTGCTTATTTTGAGAAGAGCATTGAAACTGTATTAGCACAAATTTCTGATTTATGAGACAGATGTTTAGGTATCAAGATAAGCACTTCACATTTTTCCATATACAATCAATGGTGCCTTCTTTCAAGACAGAAAGAAACCTAGTAGGTCCTGCGAAAGCAGCTGAAGTCAAAGTAACCACTACTCCCTGTCCTTTAAACAATAAACGGCCTTTAGTACATATATAACTGTCGTATTAGACGTTATCCCAATGTGCTGTTATGTTTCTCAAAGTGTTCAATACCCACTTATAAGGTTTATATTTACATATTTATAAATTACTTCGTCTTTGAAACGTATCATATATTCATGAATGGCATGAATTTCTGCGGGAGGAATGTTGTGCGTATTCATTTTAACTCTTACAATAATGGCCATACTTTGAAATGGTCTCCATGGAGTTTTGTAGTTCGTTCTTTGAAATACGAAAATACTTAAAACGTATTTTTTAAATATCTAATAGGACTCATGACATCTGCAACGGGTAGGAGTTTGCACTTTGCGTACCAATACATTCTTGTCAATGTGTTTTTTACAATTCCTTCAAACAATAATATGCCAATGAACTGCTGTAGGTCGTTGCGTATTGCATTATCTAAAAACTCTACTCTTTTGGTACGCACAAAGATTTTCATAAAAAATTTGATCCGTCATAAGCTGTTTGTTAAATACCGAAGATGTATTATATCTTCTTCAGATGATGCAGATATCTTATCCAACCACATTAAGTTTTGAGACTTAAATTAAACTTTCCTAAGTTTCCAAGCTTTCTTTTTGTGTATCGATATTCTCGAGTTTAGATCTTCGTGTGAAGCATCCTAAAACTTTAGAAGCAAAACATATTGCTGTCAAAATTGAAAAACATAAGATGTTTCTCTTTATCTCAGCCTGAAAGCACACACAATACAAAACCTTTACTTAACAATTATTAAGGTTACTGCTTGACCTGTCTTTTAGTAAAGCAGCGGATTTATAGGACACTAAAGTGTCTTATTCTCATGTAATGTCTTTTTTATACATAATTGTACTATTCTCCAATTTACGCCAATATGTACTGACATCACAAATAAAAGACCACAGAAAGAAGAAATGAATTAATAAACCGCCAAGGAGTTCTTTGTCGTTGCAAAAGTCAAACCATCAACACTAAACACTTGATGTTGTTTATTGGTCAAATAATTTATCTCATTCTCAGTATTCTGAACATCCAAGTCGACTTTCATACGTGGATTCTACCCACTTTCCTTTCCTTATCACTATTTATCATGGTTTTGAAAAAGAAATTTCACCTTCAATATCGAAAACACCCTGTACGTCACCAAATTGTCTATTTTCGATTCATTATTATCAGGCAATAACGAATTGTTCCCAATAGTTTGCTTTGTAAGTCTACTTTTCCTGTCATTGCACTACACTAAGTCATTGGAACTTTACTATATAACGATAACCTACATTATAACTGTCAATTTATCAACATTTATATCAGATACCTTACTCCAATAGCTAAAGAAGCTAGAAATAAAAATATCTAGTATTATTACCAGTGCAGTTACTTGTAGTTAAAACAAATGTATATGTTTATAATTGACACAACCCTGTATCTGCTGGCTAAAAAGGTACAATCTGCACCGGTACAAGGTAAGAAATTGTTGTAGTTGTGGGAATTCCGCATCTGCTTTAAGAAGCAATTGTGATCCTTATTCAAAATAGATCCGATTTCAATGCTTTTGCACGGTATTAGATCTTAAAGAGATGAATTATTTTATTTTAAATCTATGCTAAAATAGCTTTCGGAACAATCAAAGAATAACTACTCTAACACTATTCTTAATTAGCCATCATTTAAACTAAACTAAACAGAAACAAAACATGGAAATTATGTCTGTCATAAGGCTGTTTCATAACTAATATCCCTTTCAAAGGTATTTTAATTTGTAATTTAATAGTATGATCCCACATCTTTATATGTGATCTCTATATTTTATATATATATATATATATAT
>JAGDQP010012876.1:11131-49200 GCA_022664845.1 Lepisma saccharinum
ATACAGTATATATATATATAAATATATATATATATATATATATACACGTTATTTGAAAATGATTATTTTCTTTAAAAACTTTTAACCTATTCTTTAGTATCGTCGAGGAATGACAAATAGAATGGAGAAGTTCGTCAACATGTTGCAAATTAACAGTGACCGCATTTTTACAATGTTTATGGTTCCTCTATATGATAGTCGAGTGGCTGTTTCTTTGACAGATTCTTCCTTCAACAAAGTTAATTGCTTATTTATAAGAAGCATCAATAATAACAAAATATTCACAACACTCTTTTGTTTCTACTAGTAGATACATATTTGAGTAACTGCAACAGTAGACAGCGTTAAAAAATACGTAAATAAGTAGTAGGAGAAGACGGAAGATGGTACATATGTATCCGTTTCTCCATCTTTGAATTTAATATATATTTCATGGTTTCCTTTTATATTTGCAGTTGCATTCGGAGGAATAGTGTCTTTATTTGTTGGCTTCAGCATGATAAGTGCTGTAGAAATCTTCTATTATTTCTTCGTTCGTGTCTTCATCATACTCAAAGAAGAATGTGCAACTGGTTAATATGTTGTTTAGTATTATTGGGACATGAACTGAACGAGCATTAAATTAAATGATTTTATTTTATAGCATAGATGTTACGTCACTTTGTCTGTGTGGTAAATTTTGGGATTACATTTTATGCCGCAAATATGAATCGAAAGAACATAACATAAATTATTTTCAGATAATACTCATTCACAGCTGTCGTCTCTAGTTAGCAACTAGTAAATTATATTTGTGTACAGGTGAAGAATACTAGAAACATAAATAAATATAAGTATAAATATAAGAAATTGTACTTCATTGTGTACAGCAAAGCTTGGAAATGTCCCTGTATTTTAATGAATTCATGAATATTCTTTCCAGAAATATAAGTGTACTAGAAATACAATTGATTTAAGAAATTCGTTGTGTGCTGTATTTGGTGTAAAAAAGTGTAATGCTTAATTGTTTCCTGTCAAGATGATAAACGGAATGTTTGGTGTTATCACGTTCTGAAGGTGAACAAACGGTTACAATATACTGACTTCTGATTTCTTAATTTTTTTAATTGAATTGGTTTTAAAATGGGTTATTTGAATCTTAAAAATTGAAAATATAAAATATAACTGGTATATAAAAAATTGAAAATATTTGGTAATTATAACTTGGAAAGAAATCGAAGCCTATAGTGTCAGAAAGTGACTATATTTGAGCTTCTAAGTTAAAACGATATGTTACTACGTATTTTAAGGTGTTTTCGTATAATATTTAAGAAATGAATTTCTAAAAGAGGACTAAAATGAAAAACGTGGTGGTGAGTTGAACTTTCCCAGGTTCTTCTCACGAACAACTCCACTTTATGCGCCTCATAATATGACTGTTAGTTATGTTAACCACCATGCAGCAAACATTAATTTTTAGGTAGTCAATATGACCAACCACCGTTCCATGCAGGTGAGGCATTTTGTAATCTGTAGCTGCCAGGATCAGCTCCAAATGAATAGCTAAGCACATTTGTCACGCATGTTTTTAAGTAAATTATGCATATCGGCGATAATTTCAAATATCGGCGATAATTTTCGTGTGTGTCAACTATAAAGTATAGCAAAAATTGGAAGTGCTAAAGTAATGTTCTTTAAAATCTGGATATCAAAATGATTACAAATAATTTTACAATACTCTTGCACAACAATTCATATTAATTAAGTTGAGTAGTATTTCGCAATAAAATGATTAACATTTTATTGTTTCCATGGCACATTACAGATGATATTCTCCATATATATATATTCAGGTTGTATATTAGTATCTGAAACGTAATAAATAATTCTACGATTTCTATAAAAATAATGTGCTAAGATGACCCAGATAACAAATTCATCTATGTAATTAAAGTTTGCACAGAATAGAAAACCGAATGTACTCATCGACGCGAAAGACGATATGCCCATTGTAGTTTACGGAGTTACAGTAATCTAATCCACTGTCGTCGACATGTTGCAGAATTATTGAAAATACATTTCAAGAGATTCAATAATTTCTTAGAGTTGAACATTAATTTAAGTAGATATGACAGGGTGTATATATACACACTAGTCTAACAATTGAAGTGTTTTAGTTTCTCTAAATAACAGTAATTGAGTAGAAGTATTTCATTAATAGTTAAATAAGACGTTAATTTATCAAATATATTTAGCAAGATAAATATTTTTAAACATGGAAAATAGAAGTACAGATGTGGTATTGTATTTTAGAATACTGATATAAAAGTAGATTGATTTGAAGCTGTCATTAGTTTGCTTTTGAAACGTGTACATGTCTTAAATATTATTATATAAATGTGCAAAGGATCTTATTTAATTTTACTACAAATTACATGAAAACACTTCTATTTATTTAATACTGCAATTAATGTATCCGAGGTACACATAAGTTAATATATTTGCCATTAATAAGTATTTCAAGAATAATGTTAGTTCTCATATTATAAGTTTTGAAATTACTTGTTCCCTGATATGTTTAATACTTGCTCCCTGAGGCTTGGCCTATGCTTCTTCATATGTAGTAAGGTTACTCCAAGCTCTTATGTGATGTTTTATCATTCTGTTTGTAACAAGTTTATTGCCGTTTAATTAAATTATTCATATGTGGAAAATCTTATTTCCACAATAGTTAACTTGATAAACCTATTTTTTTTACGATTTAGTAGAAATTAAGTTCAAAATTCTTTATATGTTGCTTGATAAATCCATGTATTAAAGATTTGCAAAATATAATATGTATTTATTGGAAATTTGTGAAAATAAATTTACCTGTATCTCTTTCTTTAATTTTTTCTATCAAACCTTTAATTTTTTTGGAATATTTTAAGGAAATTCCACCTATGATTCCCGAAAATAACCACGAATTGAAGTAATCAGTAAACGTAAAGTCAAAGATAGAACAGCGGCATCGCATATTGCTTAGACTGGGTTTAAAATTGGTAGTTTGGAAATAGAACGTTTAGATTATTTGATTGAGTGCAACTTCATTTAAGGTGTATTACTTAATTTCATGTTTAAACAGAAAAAATGCTAAACAACGCTAAATATATGCATCTTGCTCCAATGGTCTGATAATTTGCTTTTCTTATTAGTTTTGAAGATGATTTGATATTACTTTTTAATGTATTTTTAAAACAAATTATACAGTAAAACTACAACCCAATTGACTTTCTTAGAAGCAAAGAAAGAAGGTAACAAATTTGAAACTAATTGAATTAAGCACTTCCACATTTCCATTAGGGTTGCAATATTCTCGTAATAAAGAAAGGAAGCGAAAAGTCAATTATTGTTGACATCTAAGACGTTTACTCTTAACCAAGTATAAAACAACGTCAGTGCCAAATTGATGCAATTAATCTATTCTATTTTTACCCCTTTCGCATACAAATTTTGCCAAATGTCTAAAAAAATATTTCTATAAAATATGCTTATATAAGATGTAAATAAAAAAAAATTGTCTGCAATTTTCTTTTATTTTATTATTCTATTAGACAATAGACAAATGTTGCTTTCAGGAAACAACAGGTTCTACGTATAATTTTTGCTTCTTAAAGTTTACATAAATTCTTGGAAACTTCACGTTCTAAATGACGTCCGTATTCATGTATATGAGTATAATTTACAATATTGAGTAGACTATATGATCAGTATATATCTCAGGACCGAATAATGAAAATTGTCCAGTTTTGATTTTCTGGAAAGAAACTAATCAAGTTATATCACCAGCACAAAAGATGTAAGAAACACGCACAGATCTCTACATCTGATCGACAAACATGAAGTAGGCTCTCTTTCTCCTGCTACGTGTTCTGTAATATTTGAAGCATCACAGATTCGCAAGCAACGATCACGTTAAACCTACTGGAACTTCTACGACGAGTCGAAGTAGAATTGGTCTTTTAACAATCTGTGTTCCTTTCTGGGTGTCGACCTACAGGTGTTACTACTGCCTCAGAACAAAAATGAAATAATTCCTAAGGTATGATATATTGAAACAATAGAGACTTTACTGAGAGATGAAAATTCCCCATCGCAAGTGTTTCTATGAATCAAATATTGAGAAAAATGCTAACGAGAACTCAGCCATATTTGAATTTATTTCATAGTTGATCTTTTACTGCTTTCTTGATCACTATTATAAACCGAAGAAAAGCTGAAGCGCTATGAGATTTGTGACTCGTTACTGATTGCGCTGAGTTTGAAATAAATGCTCTGGTCACGTTGTTGGTCAAACATTTTATTTTACTCTGCTCTTTCCTGCATGCTTTTGTACAGAACCTTTACAGTATTGAGATACATTTTGTTTCCTATTTTGCATGTTTTGTGTTCTATTGTAGATTTATTAGACTGAAAAATATGTAGCTGTTGTGTACTTACATCTTGTTGTGAAGTGATGTAAGGATTGTTCTACGGATACTCCCTTACATTCTAATTTCTACTTTGTACACGCCATTATGCCATCACTGAAAAAGTTCTTTGATTGATCCAATATACGTTAAAACATTTAGGGAGAGCAGTTTGAATAACAAATTGATAATTCTATAAGATATTTTGCATCTGTTTGGCGAATAGGTTGACTATGTTGTTTCCTGGTTTTCTGTTTGCTGGCTTTCCGTAGCTATGTAAGTGACGGCATTTTGTATGTTGTTGGTCCTGTATTTATTAGCTGACACCTGTAGATGTAAATGTGTGATAGAAAAAGTATTTTTATTCCTGTCCGAAGCAGAGCCAGCATGTAAGTGTTAGAAACAATAATTGGGTATATTTGGTACTATGTGTTAATTTACAAATTCCAGAGAAAAAAGGAAAACAAGTTAGATATGCGATTCAAGTAACAATGCTAAAGGTCCTCCGGTCCCTTGACAGGATTTTAGCAACGCAAAAATTAATTTTTATAAAATGGACTGGCAACACTGACAACTGTAGTACTTAGATTAGAGAACATTCACAGTACGTTTGTAAAACAATGTTTATACCAAATTTGGCCCAACTAGGTCTAACAGAATGAAAGCATTTTTAACAATTGTTTTTCCTCGAAAATCGGCTGATAACACTAAACCAGTGTGCCAGTCAAGATGGTTCCAGGGTTTCTGAGAGTCAGTCCAGCTAAGACCTTTCGAACGACAATCATGCATGTCTCTACACCTTATCGTTCAAGAGATATTTTTCTCATGCGCCGGAAACACTGACAACGGGTTTCCTGGGGAATGGGAACATCTGTAGTATGTTTCTATTGAGTCAAACAACGTTTATGCCAAGTTTGGTACTTGTATGTTTAAAATAGTGGAACCAAAGTAAAAATAATAATTTTATTGAAAATAGGCAGGCGACACTGGTAAGAGAGTTATACAGCTTGGCAACATAGTCCCTCTCTGTGTTTTATGTCGTGTCGGATAATGTGTATGTCAAGTTTGAGGTAGCTGCCTAACTGAATATAAGTATTTTTCTTACGATTTAGTGTTTAGAAAATGGGCTGGCATCATTGAACTACTCCATGAATCAGGCCGATTCAAGGGGCTCTAAGCTAGTTTGGTCCTTTCCAACGACTCCTCAAACATATAACTACGTTCTGTAGTTCTTCAGGCTTAATTTCAGGGGATAGACGGACAGAATTAGCGTGATTATAAGTACCTTTATCTGCAACCTCGTTATCAGGGAATTTAAATTTATTAATACTATATGTGTTCAATCGGGTTAAACGTAAGCAATTTCGAACAAAATAAAGCTGATCAACAACGAAAATAAAAATAACTTCTATAATGATCTAATGCATTAAAATTACCAGGTGTATGCATAAGTAGTTTCCGGTTTACCTAAGAGATGCCGCCAGCAAAAAGTTCGCAGCGTATTCATTTGACACATACGTCATTTTGTTCGTCTGACATTAAACTACAAACACACACAAGTTGAGTAAGCCAAACACTAGCGTCTTTGTTTTATCGTTCAGTGATCATGTCGAAGTTTGTGCCTGAAAAAGAACATTAGCGGCACGCATTGCTTTTCTTATTTAATAAAAGAAAAAGGCTGTTGAAAGTCATCGTGTGCTGGTAGAAACATATGGTGAACACGCTCCATCGATTAGAACATGTGAGACATGGTTTCCACAATTTAGAAGAGGCGATTCCAATGTGAAAAACAGTGCACGCTCTGGTAGACCACAAAAGTGCGAAAACGAACAATTGTAGGTGTTATTGGAGGACGGCCACCTGAAACTCAACAGCAATTGGCAAAAGCATTAAATGTGTCACAAGAAATAATCAGCAGACGTTTACGAGCAATGGGGAAGATCAATAAACTGGGTAAATGGGTCCCACACGATTTGAATGAACGTCAAATGGAAAATCCTACGAAAGAAAATCCTTTTTGTATCAAATTGTGATGGGTGACGAGAAATGGATTTATTTTGAAAACCCGAAGCGGAAAAAATCGTGGCTTTCACCTGGCGAAGCCGGTCCTTCAACACCAAGGCCAAATCGCTTTGGCAAGAAGACCATGCTTTGTGTCTGGTGGGACAAGAGCGGTATTGTGTATTATGAACTGTTGAAGCCCAGTGAAACCGTTAATGCCAAAAAATGATTAATTTAAGTCACGCATTCGAAAGACGACCGGAATGAGCCCGAAGACATGGCAAAGTGATTGTGTTACACGACATTGCGCCGTCTCACACAGCAAAAACAATGAAAGATACATTTAAATCGCTTGAAATCTGACATCCTTCCGCACCCGCCGTACTGCCCAGACCTGGCGCCATCTGACTATCACGTCTTCACATCAATGGGGCACGCGCTCGCAGAGCAGTACTTCAGCAATTTCGAAGACGTTGGAAAATGGCTCGACGAATGGTTTTCTGGCATGGTATGCATCAATTACCTGAAAGATGAGCGAAATGTGTAGAAGCCGATGGCCAATATTTTGAATAAAACAAACTTAATTTCCCTTGAAAATTACGTGTTTTCTTTACTACAAAAACCGGCAAAAACTTATGCATACACCTGGTAATAAGGTGGAAACAGCACTAATTAGTTTTTGTTCTATGTGATTCTGTATACCTCAGTATAATTTACTGTCGTGTGGATATTCAACTTGTATTGTCCCTAATCTGGCAAACGGACTTAAGTAATAAACTAGTAAAAAATAAGTTTATTCACAGATTCTTTAATTCATACATGTAATATCGTTAAACGATATCATTGTCTCTGAAAGTTTTCTTGAATTTTATTTTTAGTGTCTTTCGTTCACATATAACTGAATGATGACAAACATTGTTTTATGTATTCTTCTGTTTCAAAAAGATTCTTGTTGACGCTTAGGTCCCTTTGTGATATTAGTAACAAATTCGCCTGTTATTTTCCCCAAATAAATAAATAAATAAAAAAGTTTTATTTGCACTTAGTTCCATCTATAAATGTAGTCTCTAAACAGTGTATAACAAATTCACGAGGTATATTTTTGCTATTCATAATAGTACACATTAATTTATTCTATTAATTTGTGGCAGGTTGCGATAGTAGCTTGACAATGCAACTTCCTATACTAGCCAATCTTAGAACACACCTATATGATGACTTATAGTTACAATGTACTTACTTTCAACATACGCCTAAATACTCTCACAAACCCCTTCATATCTGCTAAGAAAATTCTAGACATGTAGCCAAAGGATATATATTGTCCTTTACCTTCGCCACTGCCCACAAGTTTTCCGTTTTCCGTTAAACATTATAAATAGACAAAGATAAAATAAGTTGCTGGAGCGAAGAAATGGTAATTAAAACTATCAATCTTGAAATAAGAGCAACGGGCAAGAAAAACTCTTATCATACCACACAACGTTTTGCTGTATATACACCCTTGACTGTGATCCAACTTTGGCCCACTTTTTCTATGTTCCAGTGCTCTTTATTTTTAAAATTCTGAAAAATTAACGGGCACGTTTGCAATCTGTTCCATTACCCAGAAAAATAATTTTGGTAAAATTTGGTTAGTTTCGACTAACATTTAGAGGTCGCTCGCTACCGGGAGGTGCAAAATCGCAAGTATGTCATAATGCTGAACGTGTTAGCAGGTCTGCTGAAACGGTTTAAACGTTGTAAATCCTTAACTTCATGAAGTTATGCGATTGTACAACATAAGGTAGAAAGTGTTTTATAAGAATATCAATACATATCGTCTTTTACGCAATTAATAGGAAAGATAAGTCTTAAAGATCAACATACTGTTGTTTCTAAGGAGATGACGTGTTCCTTTTCAGAGCATAAAAATATGCAATTCTGTTTGATTTTCTTACCTATATGTTGATGTTTACCGAACGGTCTCTGCGATTTCCGCAACAAAGCTATTGTACCTCGGAGCACTTGACCGACACATATCTGGGGAATGCTACTTATTTGTAATACCATAACTCTTAATTATTACTTTAGCCACGGTTACCAGACGTCGTCCTTTTTTCTTCTTCTCGTCCACCATTTTCTAAATATACTGGAATGTCCTCCATTCTCTAGAGACGTGGTTAAACAGTTATGAATTTTTACTCCTGTGATTAAAGTTTTTAATGTTAATAAAATCTTCGTAACCGAAATATCAAGCAAATGACAAACATCTTGAAACATGAAATTTGAAAATAAATTCTTCTGTTCGTCAGTGTACTTAATCGGATTATAAATGAAAGATAGCCATAGTTCTCTACCAATCTTAGCTTAGGTGCTCTCCATTGAAAAGAACACATCCACAGTCGTTCTCCGTTTCAAACTTTACTGTCATCAACTGGTAAAATGATCTGGTAACCCTGCTTTAGCGTAAAGTAACATAACTACCTTTTGTTATAAAAGCTAAGGAAAAGGCTGGACAAGTTCTAGATTCTCTTTTAAGAAATAGGTGGATACTGTTAGACCTGCTACTTAGAAAACGATGAACGTGTGTATATTTGTAGAAGAATCAAGTAAAATACTTGCAAATATGTTTCAAGGTAAAGTAAATGGCATGTTTTGTTACCTTGCTAAAGGAAAACTGATTAGAAACAAATATCTACTGCAGCTGCTATCGAGATTTGGGGTAATGCCAGGGGTCTATAGTCGGACGCAACATGACCAGTGTCTCCAGGGTTCTGGGTTGTAATTACGGCTGAGACATCGACGTTTGTTGATTTTAGAAACTTAACTACTAGCGAAACCCAGACGGGTCGAAGTAATGAGTTACTAAAATGGTCCAAAATACAAAGTTTAAAGGTTTGTTCACTGATCCTCGTGAACACGTGATTGCAGCCCTTGAAACTATCTTCGATTGGTGGCAAAAACTGAAGAAAAATAGAAAATCGTGTGTTTTTTTCACCTATCAGGATAGCACGGATGGAAAACTACTCGGATAATTTTGTACTCAGTCGTTTTTCAAATTGAAATGAGTTTGTTTCTGGTCTTTACGTATCTAAGGCTCAGACCGGGATAGATGATGTAAAAGATGCGAGAAGCTATAGATCAAGGCCTAAGTTTAATGTACTATCATGGGATTTGTCCAGCGTGACTGTAGAAAATCCATAGGATGACTGTTGGCTGGGATTGAACCCACGACCTACCGAATGCTAAGCTACCCTACTACTGATCCAAATCTACTCAGTACTTATTTTTGAACAATACTCAGTCTTAACTCGAAATCTTCACTGTGGATCTCTAAGTGTTGGGTTGTCATAAGAACTACATTGCTACGGAAAAGTACAATAACAATAAGGAAAACTGTGAAGTTGTTCTGATCGAGACATACAAAAACTGTTTCTGCGGCTTCTCAGTGACACAATAGAAGAGATATCGAGCCTTAAGGATTTGACACTAGCAAATAATGTTCTACTGTGTGTCTATTGTATTCTTCTTGTGATAAAACGAAAAATAACAACTGTATACTGTGAACGCTAAATACAATATATTTTGTATTATGCTTAAAATAAAGGGGACTTAATGTTTCAAACTTTGGCAGTGAGCTCCAAATTTCGTCTAAATTTAGCCAAATTTTGGGAATATTGCTTTCGTCAATATTGAAACAAGTTGGACAGGTACCCCATTGGAATTATATCTTTTGTTTTTAATCCTTATAATAAGATTCATACGTTCCTACATGGACTAGATATTCTGAGAAAACATAATAAAATAATGTCTTGCAATTTTAGAGAGTTCGTCCCTTTACTTTTAAGTTGACTACACTATACATTCCTCGTCCATTTACCTCTGTAAGTAAATCACAGGTTGAAATCGAACATTGTCTAGCCTAGATATCCAAGGATCAAGCAGTTACATTACTCATTAGTAAAGATCCCAGCAGTGGGTGATCGGTTTCCAAGCAACTTCAAATGCAATAAATTAACTAAGAGGTCTACACTGGGCGATAGACACCATCACAAAATGAATTCAACATATAATAAGGAAGAAAGTCCTATTTTTAAGTCCTATTTCCCTATTTTTTTAAAAAATAACGAAATTGGATTAAAGGTATATGCACATTAGTCAGGCAGAGAGAATATTTATAAATGATACATCAATGATTATAAGCTACGGGTACATAAAATGATAGGAACATTTTATTTGCATACAAAAGTAGTAAAATATGTGTAAGTTGATTTTAAAAAGCACCCTTGTACACAGGCATGTAAAATGGAGATATGTGTACTATGGAGTACATTTAATTCTTTTCTAACATTAGTAAGATTTTATGATAAAATTTAAAATATATATATATATATATATATATATATATATATATATATATTATATTTCTCCTTTTTTCTATAAAAGTTCTTCCTTTACTAAAACTTCTACTACTATTGTTTCTCCTTGTTTAACTTTAATTTCTCTCTCTCTCTCTCTTTCTTTCTTTCTTTCATCCCATACAAGACCGAAAAACCTTCAGTGTACTGACTTCATAATTCCTGTTTACCTACTAGTCTTCCTTCTCCTCTGGACTGACAGCTCGAAGCTATCCAAAAAGAAACAGTCCTTTAGAGTCTTCCAATGTCAATCTACGTTTGCGTATAGAATGTTATTGCTTTTCATTTTTAAGTAAAGAAAAAAAATATTCTCAATAACCTGCTCATTAAATGAATGCCCAGTTACTATTTAGGTCTCTTGCAATATGCGGATCTCTATCGGAGACCCCAAACTAATAACTAGTATTACCTAACCCACTACTTTATATCCATGTGTCTTCCCTAACTTATTGCAATAATAGACATGCTACATTCAGTCCTTTTGCTGGCAATTCATAACAATATCTTCTTCAAATCTGGGTCTCACTATTTTCTGTAACACGCCTGTTTTAAGACAGGCATTCTTTTCCCTACCATAAAGCAGGAGTGAGACCCTTCTCGATGTTCTGAGTTAAACTAGTTTTTGAAAGACCAAAAAAAGGCCATATTCGCTGTCCAGAGTTTGCATGGTACATGTTTATATATCTTAATGGAAAATGTTGTGATGTTTGAATGACATAAATATCTCACAGTATTGATTGTTTAAGCAACTTTAGCATTCAGTAACTGGAGCATTATCCCCACAACTTATTCCTATATATAAATTGATTATCTGTAATGATACGTGGATAGGATTCGTATTAGCAAAACACACTAAGGAAGCAAAAGAAGCTGCTTGCCCAAGCATAATTCCTAATGTTTAATGAACGCGTCGACATATCTATAGCATCTCATAAGATTAACGCACAATGGCTAGTAGATATCACAATATAATATTTTTTCACGATATTTGACAGAACTATTATTATGAAAACTTTATCAACATAATTACTATAGTTTCCCTTTATTGATTTTATTATAATCGTATGATTATTGTGTGATCTATGTAGCATAATCTTTCACATCTGGGTCAATACTGAGCCAAGGAAAAGTTTACATTGCATTAGTATTATTATGTGTGAAAACTGGAACACAAATTGCTTAAAAACTTGGCAGGCACGTAACTGTTATTTTTCTCATAAACACACTTCTTTCATTTTACGCACAAGAACGTCTTCTTTTCCAAGTTTATTGGTCCTAGAAATTTGCTAACCCGTCTTTCTCTGCCACACTTAATTCCATATGGTTTCAACTTCAACCTCCTAGATTTTCTAAGAAACATATACATGCTAAGCTTGTACAATTGTTTGAATGTCTTCGCCCTGCTTAAAATTGATTGCACGAACTTCCTGAGAATTTACTTTGCCGTAGTTGAAACATTAAATATCATTTATTTTTCATTTTATTTCACAGAATAATTAATGTTGTTATCTTAACTCTCTCCTATCGCCCAAATCCTTTAGTGCTTTACTTACCTAAAGCTACAAGACGTTAAATTGTATGTTTGTGAATTTTGCACAATAATAAATATATGTATTTTTCCGTATCTTCAAAAACACCTGATCAGTAATAATTTATACACGATATTTTGATTCTATCAGCTCGCATCTAATAGTTTTCCCGTAAGTGTATCATTTATTGTATTCAAAAAGTTTGCGCACACTTTTCCGGGATAGATTACAAATTCTGGCTCTAAAACAACAATAACAAACAGTAGCCCTTTTACATAGCATAGAAGATTATATAAAAAACATTAATCTTATCCAGAGTAACCTGGCGATCGATGTTCATATATGTGAACTAATAAGTTTAAATAAGTACTAAGCAGAAATTTATTTAAAAAGTCAGTATCAATCATAGTAGCCACAGTTTCTCTTTACAAAACATTATAATGACTCTGGGTAGATTTCATCTTGAGACCAATAACACAATATACATTTTATTTTCCTTGATATCTGGGCAAGATACAACCTGTTCCAATTTCTGATCAAGCAACAAACAAATAAAAGGTCCCTTAAGTTAGAGCGATACAAGGATGACTATATAAAAGAGCTTATTTACAACCTCTCAGATATCTCAGCGCACTGAGACGCTACTAGATTGCATTATTACTTTGTAATCTGTGAAGTGAACCTTGCAATGTTCATCATTTTTATACCACTATACTGGAATTACTTAAGCATATCATTAAGAATAGCAAGCTCTCTCCTTTTCTTGATTATTTCATCTGTGTTACCATGTTCATCTTTTGTTGTTTATCTGACAAAGAGCCAGTACAAGTTTAATTTCTGAAAAGTTCAGACAAAATTAACAGAATGAACAAATTTTGGAGGTGTCAGATTAGCTTTTCTAAACTGGTTGAAACATACTTTGTGATTTAATATTGTTGTTAAACTGCCATTGATCCCATACCGACCCCATCTAATAAAACTGAAATGAAAGTAAAATTTGTCCATTTCAGTACGATTTCCATAAATTTAAGTAGACAATAAGAAATATTACATAAAACAACTCTTGTCTTTGAATTCAACGTTCCAACTAGATTGTTAAAATTCTTCAATCCTGTGCGATGATACGGACCCTAAGCCCTGCAAATATTCCTGACTAAAAATCTTCTTTCCACTAGGACGAGAAATTGCATTCTGAAAATCGTTCAATCGGGAAGCCTATGGTAGAATTACCTTATCAATTTTACTCTCGTCAGCAATCAGATTATCCGACAGGTCCTATTATTTTTTGCAGGATCGGATTGCTGAAAACGTAGAGTTACTTATTATTACGTGCCTTTCCATGCAAATTAATTAGTCTCCTTTCACGATCCACCTTGTATCTTGTGACGTACGTCATAATCGTGATAAATACCCTCTTACGAGATATGTTTATATGATTTTATTATTGAAGAGGTCTTTTTAATCCTTTAATATACATACTGCTGAATGTTCGCTAGTTACCTCTTTGTGATATCTTATTTCTCCCTGATAACTGAATAGATCCTGTGCTTGGATTGATCTTCGTCTGTCATGCTTCTCATATTCCTGCTGTATCTAGTTCGTCTCTGGACGGCAGATAGCTTTTCCCTTTGCCCGAATCTATATATAAGTTTTAAACACAACCTATATTCAATTAACTTCCTGTATATTTAAAATCTGCTCTGTAGACAATTCACTTAATGTTAACTTTAATTTTAGAGGTGATGTTATTAATACCAGAACGTTGTGAGGTTTTTCATTGGGATTGTTTCTTTTCCTAATCAGGATCCTTGTTATTTTATGGAGAAAACATAATTTAATTTAGTTTTCTTGTCATTTACTGTCTTGTCCTTCAACTTCTGGTTTATTTATAGTTCTTTTTGTTTACATTCTGCTATTTTCGTTATTTTTGCGTTTCATCAGATTCCAGTTCTCAGTTTTTAGTAGTTACATTATTTCCTTTTATTGTACAACTAACTAAGTCACTGGATCGCCGTTAATGAGGTTAAGGTTTCGAATCTCGTCTGCGGCATAGAAGTATCTTGATTTTAAAACTCATTTCATTAACACAATTGTGATGGACCAATGTGAATAATTACTCAAATGACCCATATAAAATAAAGTTTACTACAGAAATTTTGCCAATAAAACATTTAAAAGAAATTAATTTTAATTACATTGAAATCATACTTTAATTTTCTATGGTATAAAACCTTGACCAATATTAGTTGCAATATTGCACGTATGATAATTTTGTTGCAACCTAAATGAATAGTAGGTAATTGAAAAATGACGTAATAATGGTTAATGATATATACAATCTAATAAGGCGCTCTGAAGTAAGAAAAATTCATATTTGTAATTTGTATGATATAAACCTCTATCATTATAATAAAACACATTTTAGTTTATATGTAGCTGGTTTTAACTGGAGAGATCGGGAAGAAACCGTTAGAACATGAAATATACTTGACTACCTAATGAATTATATGAATTTGGGATTGAAAGATCTTAGTAAAGTGTGCTCAAAATTATTAAAATAACACTAAACAGATACTTAAAGTTAAAATTGCACATTCTTCTGATACGAATGCACTTATTTAAAACTGAAATTTCGTTGTTACATAGGAGCCCAATTGAAAACAACGTACAATGTAGTAATTAAGAAATTAGTAGGGATATATTCGTCAAGTTGTTTATTTGTTTACTTCAAGAGAGTAAAACATAGTACTCATACGTGTTGGAAAACAACTATAAAGTTCTTTTCTAACATAATTTTTGAAGTACTGTGCATTAAGGCAACACTAGCATCGCATCATTGTGATACAGCAAATATATTTTTCAAATTTTCTTCTTAATGTAACCCTTGCATAGTAAGATATTAATATGTCACAGGGTACACGTCATGTAAAACATACAAATATATAATATTTATGTAGTTATACTACTCAATTTGAAATTCTCATTACATGAGAGCTCTGAGCCAAAGTTGCCTAAAAGCCTTAAAAATTAAATTCAATTTAATTCCATGATACTTCATCAGAATCTAGTCATGATAATCCATGCTTGAATTCTGTTATTTCCATTTTGTTTAAAGACATTTTACTAAATATTATTAATTAAAACTGATAAATTTGGCGAAATTTCACTAACTTTTATCACAGTTTCGCAGTTAAATGTGGCTCCTCGATGACCTATTTAAAAAGTTCTGCAGCTGTGCGTCAAAACACTCTGCTATGTTGTTGGGAAGTTGTGAATGCCTTACACATGATACCTGAGCGATATGAATACGGATAAGCGATACATGTTAAAAGTCATCCAGAATTTCAACTATGTTTAATTATATATAGTAGGAATGTTGTTATCGCCTTATTCTGTGATCCATTAGATATCTGAGATTTCATAGAATAAAATTATAATCCATATCGCTATTATGTTTATCTTCAGTAGTTTTAATGTAGTAATATAAACTTATTTACAGGTACTTTTATTTTCATCAATATAATCTAACATGAGGTTAAAAAGACGCTTCACAGAAAAGATCAGAAAACTTGAACACCCTTTATGTGTTAAGTGTGAATATTATAGTGGTCTAGAACTTGGTTTCTGAACTTAGAGGTCGTGACCCTTAAAAGGCTCGCGGGATTTGTGCAAGGGGGTCTCGAGGGAAGGTGCAAAATCAAATTTATATATGGTTTTGTAGGTTAAAATTAATAAATTTCAAAGAAAGTATTTTTTATTTTGCTTGTTGTTTTTAATAATTGCTAAGGATAATGTAGTTTGCTGAATAGTTTTGGATAATATAATTAGGATATTTATTATAAATACTGGAAATAAACTTAGGTTTTGAAACGAAAAGGAAATACTACACAAGATAAAATAACTATTAGTCGCCGCCTAGAAAGTATGGTGAAAGGGGGTCGCGGAATGAAAAAGGTTGAGAAACTCTGCTCTATGAGGTTAGTACCTATCCATAAACTTTAATAACGTACTTCTCTATCCCACAATGATATCAGTCTAACTTGCTTTGAGGCCTACGAATACCATCAAATTGATTTTTAATGTCTAGGTATGATAGTGGTTTTGATTCGGCTTCCACGTCAGAACCTGATCCGAGCATTTGTTTTATGGCGGACCAACTAAAGGTTTTTTTAAAAGTATACTGAGATTTCAGTCGCTTCTTCTTGCAAAGTTGGTGAAGGCTAAATAAATAAAAGCAATGTTGTGGCTGTAATGTAAATCGAATGAGTTCAAAGTTTACCTTTAGAAATATTTCACTCTCCAGCATGTGTTTTAGTATTTCCCATATTGAAAGTCATTAGGCGAGGTATTAGATGGTCTTAGTTTTTGAGTTACTGGCAAAGGTCGCGAGACAGATTGAAACCAATTTTAATCGAAAACTAAAAATAGATCGAAGTGAAATTCGAGTACACGACACTGAACACTGCGGTTTCAAACAAGTTATTGTTGAGGGCACAAATCTTTCACATTTCGATCCTTCGAAAGAAATCAGACTTTACTGTGATTCACTTTTGCAGCACCGTCTGAAGATCACTTATACACTACCAGCGATTGTAGAACTGATGTCTGCATTTTAGTCCGATTATCTGCTATACTCTTAGCGTTTTCTAACAATTATACATACTCCGTTCTCTTGGGGAGGTTTCCGCAGACAGAGTGGATACTTGAGTTGGTCAAAAAATGCTGTTTTAAATGTTTGGGGGTTTACATGTTACCTACGTTCTACTAACCCATTTATATAAGTTCGTGTTTGTTACTCTTTCGATATAAATTTTGGTATTCCTCCCGTACGTGTTAGCGTTTACCGGCGAGTTGATTCTCATTGACTCTATGTAATTATATTTAGTCCAGTTCACGTAAAGAAGCATAGGTAACGTAATTCTGGGAGTGTCCTATTAAATGTAATATGTCAACAGTGTCATATATGTAAATATAGTCGTATGGTGCAGTTTAATAAAAAGAAAACCCAAACAGCGATGTTACTTATTTTAATGCCAAAGTAGAACAACAAATAGAAATATTCGTACCGTGCTTGTTAAACACATATTTACTTTTTGAATGCCTCGATGTACAAACTACCGTGTTCATAACACAAATTGTGATGTATTACAACAGACTCGGTTCCATTGTAACCGTTCAACTAGTCATTATATATATATATATATATATATATATATATATATATATATTACTTGTGAATAGTTTAATCCAATTTTTTCATGCACGAATGCAAAATTATATAAGACCGTTCGTTTTAACCGGTTTTTACAAACAACTCAGTAGTTACGAAACAGATTTCAAGTGTCCTTCCTATCGAAACTCCGGTTCAAACAATTATACGTTGTTAGTTCGACTAGTCATTCTTGTTTATAAATTCAATTTCATTCAATTCTTCATTACTACATTGATATTAATCATGATTGTATTAAAGAACATCAAATAAAATATTTAAATTGATGTACTTCAATATCTCGGAACACAACTTCTATATGACTTATGTTGACAGTTCAACAACAAATATAAAAGAGTAGTACGTAGAACATAACATTATTTCTTTTAATGATATACACTTTACGGGAAAAGATAAAACAACATTAATTACAGTAACGAAAGTAAAACTAATGAACTACTCTCGAATTCTTAAGTGTTGGGTGCAACTCGATGACGTCAAAACTCCAAACAGTGTTCTTAATAATTCAAATAAACAACAAATGCATCTTTATTATAATTATTGACTTGAAAATCAATCGATAATATTCTGATCAACATAGGTTATTGCAGAAATGTAAATTAAACAAAACAAGTTGCCAGTATTTCCTTTGTATAGGTAACTGGGTTATAGGTGATTGCTCATCCAGACTGAGTCAATCACAACTCACAATTAGAAACAGCAAGGATTCATTCATTGCATTTCTGTAATTACAACCTGTGTAGTAATGCGAACAAAAAAAACATTGAAATTTCCAATTGCAAAATTTTAGCCTATGTTGCTCACAGTAAGTAAACAGTTTGCTTGTGTTAACTACTATTCAAGTTATTACCTTTCGTAAAACTGCACCATTTCGCAGAGTTCGCTAGTAATTTTGTAGAAACCAAGTACGAAATCGTAAGTCGAAGTAATGAATTTTCGAGAAAACTGGACTTATCCGACTTTTATGTCGACAGAGATAATGTACCACTGTAGGTGTATGTGTGTGTAAACGAGAATTACCATTTTAAGTAAATGAATGCATCTGGGATTTAACGCATGCTTTTTCATATGTATTAGATATGCAAACGTTTCAACAATTTTGTGTCAACAAAATATTCTTTCGCTTTCCCGCTGAAGAGGCTATGAGACTTCTTCTTGCTACCTACCGTGGAGTATAGTACCTACTAAGTTTTCTGTAGAAATAGAAATTTGCGATATAATTCTATTCGTCTAACCTTATCCAAATAATTATATCACCTTAAATAGAAGTGAAATTATGCCATGATTTGTTGAAAATTTGACCGATATTTTAATGCTATTGACGGTGGTATTCACTGATATTCGCATATCAATACATTATTAGTCTTTGATTTATTTTCTTGAGTATACATTACTGACTGTAACGAAATGAATGTATGCAAACACTTTGATGTTATCCCTGCTATTTCAATGCTTTCTGCACTAAAATTAAAAGTTTGCCGTATGAGTGCTTATGAATGTGTATTACTAATTTATGTAGTTTCAACAATATTATATCTTTGTAAACAGAAAATAATAATACTAGTTTTGTACCTGGAATTATACTTCAACTTACGATATTCGATTTAGTTATATTTAATATCCATTTCTGTGTTATGTAAGTTCCGTAGCGGTATTTGCGGTGACTAAGTAGTACTGATCGGATTTTTTTTATGAAGTCAATTTCTTTCACTACGAAAACTCATGGAACATCTCAAATTAGTTATATCATTACAGAATTGTATGTATCTCGTATACACTTATTTCTATAACAACTTAAGTTTGTTTGTCTGAACTATATCTGATACCTTTTATAAACTAACAAACATCTTATAATATGCTGGAAACATTCATTTCCAAATAGAAAAGCAACGTCTATGATCCCTCTTTAAATTAAGATCTTAAATAAATCGCTTGGTTGAAAAGGGAAGAAACTCCAATTATTCAATATTTCAGAAAATCGAAAAAACAATCCACAGTGCTCGCTCCGACAAAGTCGATTACACATTTTAGAAGGCCACAGCTTAGAAGGACTCAAGAAATAATTATGTATAACCATTTACGGCCTATCTAACATTTGCATTGTCTCTTTTTAAAATTATAGAATGTCTTCAGCTTTCAAAGCAATTTAAAAAGCCTAGGATTAAACATTACAGAAAATTGCGGGATTGATAATTAGTAGATAATAAACTAAATCTAATCTGTTAACCAAATCAATAAATATACTTATAATAACATTTATATAGAAACGCGAGGATTTTAGAAAGAATAATACAATTCCAAAATTCTTGTGCATAGTACAGCAACGAATAGCTTATACTTAGTTACATTACATTTTAATCAATTTCTACATCTGAGTGACTACTAATTACATTAAACCACTGAAAAATACTGAGTAAAATACATGATAATATCTAAATAAATCTTTTATACTTGAAGCTACTATCTTGCATTTCATGTATATTTAGAGGAATATGTAATTGGTATGCCTTGTCAAAAGCATATGCCAGTTTTGCATTCCCCCTCTGCAAGCCTGAATGTTTAAAAGATTAATCCGTCTATGAAATCGGAGAGTACAATTATTTTGGCGTATAAGATATCTTTACCAAATAATTGTACTGTGCATAGTACATGTGAATGTATTTTTTGTAAGATAAATTGCATTTTTCTTAAATATTTTGGTCATTATTTTTTAAAATAATTTGCAACATCGGTGTAACAATAATACTCCGTTCACAGTTTCCCACCAAACTGTAGATAATTTTCTCCTCCCGTAATCACATGGTTCTATCTCGTAGGGTCACACTGAGTGTAAAATAGGTTCTTCCTTTCTCAAAGTATCACGAACTTGACCGATGCACTATTCCGTACAGTATTGTTTCTTGCTTACACCACATGGTGTATCCACACAAATGTTACACTTTGTGTATCTCAACTCATTTTCGCAAGAACTGGAGTTCTTTCTTTTTTCAAATCAGCAATTCTAATGGAACTTGAAATGTCATGCATATTGTTGTGTCTTGTGTTACAACTATGCCCGATAATATTTGCGTTTGAGTAAAACAGTCGAGCGAATGAAGAAATAGTAGAAAATTTCTGCTGCACTCATCATGCTGAAGCCAGTGAATAAAGAGAGGATACCTCCAAATGCAACTGTAAAAAAAGACAGAAAATAAGCAACATCAAATGTAGTTAGTGAATTTTCTAATTTTATTTATTGCCTTTAGGCATCTAAGGCTCAGGACTGGATAGGAGAGGGGAAAATATTCGGGATGGTATCGGCCAGTTCCTGTCTTAATGGTGCCATTCTAGCGTTTGCCTGGTGTGACTATGAAAGTGAAATACTAAGTGAACTAATTTAATTTCTACACATCTCAATAGAACGCAAATGCAATGGAAGTTCACTATGTACATTTATAGTTGATCTTGTTTACAAATACAAACACAAAATTTATTTTATTATTCGCTTTACAAAGCACAATAATTCTAATTGTTTATTTAAGCAGAAATTTATAGTTAGAAAGTAATCATTAGAATATAAGATGTTTGCTATTAAAACGAAACTGCAAACGTTTTTTTTAGTGTTTTCCAAAAAATGGACTATATATCGAACGGAGATCCAAAATGGCCCAAGATCGAATATGATCTATTCGTTGTATACATGTTGAACATATTGCAGTAAATGTATAAAACATGTCTTAAACAGAACTCAGTTTAAGGATTGTTTTGATATATAATTTTCATATATGTTACTATGAATTAACATTAACAAAAATATTTAAATGTTATAAATTAGAAATGCGAGAGTTACCTATAAGATCCCATTTCCCTCGAAGGATTATGCGTCGCAATTGCTGATTCTGAAAACTAAAGCGAAATGTGCACCATTTTATGTCTCCCACTTCCTCGAATGGATCACTAAAATAATACAAAAATGATATTTAATGTTGTTATAAGAATAACAGAAATATAAAAGGTTATTATGGAGGCAGACGGAAATATAATTTCTATCTAAACTCAGGGTAGTCTTTTACATTATACAACGAAAATATACAGACTGTCATATTACATTGTTTTAGCAATAGTCTAACATATCAGGCTTCATTCTACAGTAAAATCATATTTAAAACCGATACGGCAACTTAGAACACTTAAATACAGAAATAATATGATAACATTGTTGTTCAAACATCAGAAAGGAAAAAACAGTAAATTCATTCAAACGCGTGAGGATACATGAAAACGACTCACGTTTTGCAGAGTGAGTTCAAAGTCAATTAACATTTTTCGGAATTGAATTGAGGTGTGCAGACCGAAATGAATTATACAGAAACAGATAATGAGTGTATCGAGGATACGGGAATCAGGTCGAATTCAACAGACTTTTCTTTTAAAGTAAGACTGAAGTCAAACATTGCATCAAATTAGGCTTGCATTAACAAGAAATGCACTTTGAATATCACTTAATATTGCCAAAAAGTTATGAAGGAAGGAATACAGCTAATTGATTCCTTTCTAGGTTGGAACAAAGAGCACTGAAGTATCTCAAACGAGTGGAAAATCAATCAAGATAATCAAAATATTTTATATGTAATTCATGTGAATCTTATAAATTTTAAACAACACCATCCCCAGTCGCACTAGCATACATGTAATAGTGACAGATTCACTGCGAAAGTTCGGAGAGAGAGTGTATTGAAAATCCTACGTCTGGACACCCTAACCTGGTGCACAAAAGAAATTTGCTGGCAACGAACAATGACACATATGTCGTTCAAGGTTTCAAGATGCACTTATAATCATCTTGAGTATATACAGGCATTTGTATTATCATCCGAGTGTCCGTTATTTCATGATTTGAGAAAAAAAATCTTCTCAATTGTTTTCGTTTATTGTGTGTATTTATTCCTTCTTGTTGGTTTCCACATATCCTTTGTTATAAACGCAAATATTAACTACTGTGAATCAGAATGATTACAATGACACGTATTCATTGCGTCAATAAACTGTATGTGAATTATCTCACGGCGACTATGAAAGTGAATCGTTTATGCCTCTAATATTTAGGGACTGTTAGTTTAAAACAAATCGAATACTGGCTATTATCAAAGTGCAAAAAAAATTGAAGAAAAAAATAGTTCCTCTTTCTAAAATAAAAGGACTTGCTTTTCCTACATCCTGGTTGACATAATTTTTCAAGTTTATAACAAAGGTTTTGGCTCATTACTATTATATCAAGGTAGGATTATTGGTTTCTCTATTTCGTTTAACAGCTGTGTAGTAGAGGGAACAATAAATCATAGTATTTGAATACTGCAACGTTTCGTTTATAGGACAAAATTGAATTGGGAAAATGCGTACGTGGGTACCAAATAAGAAAAGACAATTTGATGAAATGTGAATTACCTATATAAAATAGTTACCTTACTATAGGTTAGAAGATATTAGACCAACTTTACAATTATACGTATTTTAACTGAATAATAAATTATTAAGTCATCTATAGAACGCTAGAAAAATATACACTGGATAGCATGAGGCTACGCGTGAAATTATGTGAGGTATTGTATATATGCCAAAAGACTAAAGACAAAAGTACTTATACAAAGTAGATGTGATGATTTGTTCAGAAATAATTGAGAGAGTAAATACTTATTGTACGTTTGGTGTAATGGGACATCACCTACAAATCCGAGGAACTTGTTCATGATCCTAAAAAAAAAATATTTACTTGCATTTTTATAGAAATCGATTTCCATAATATGTTTCGTGGGAAATTGTAGTGAGCTTGTTCCTAATATGTTTCTTTTTTAGTCTGGAGTTTGACATGAGAAGATAACCTCGCACTGTGCTGAGATTATCATTGTGTGGTTGTTTACAAAATCCTTTAGTATAATATAGAAGCTAAATGTTAAAAGAAAGAAACGTAAAATTGGGAGACAGATTAGAAGAGCTTCCGTACTTGTTTAAAATAAGTGAACTCAGGATTAAAATGAATTCCGACTACGTTGTTCTTGAAAAATCCTCTAGACACAATAAGGAACAAACTGAATGATAAAGAAATGCGTAGAGTGTCCATGGAAAACTGCTTCAGTCTTGGATTATAAAGGGATTAATGCATTAGGATAACAAAGTTCCTGTCAATTTGAAGATGGGAGTTTAGTGATGGCCAAGTCAGTGAAATCTTTCGTTGAAACAAAAGGATTATCACGAATATAATATGTAAAAGATTCGGATCATCACATTGTTTACTAATATCATTATTTCCTTTATATAGGAAATTAGAATACTTAAGGAGATTGCATGTTTTCAGAAATAAGCATACAGAATTACACATTCATAGGATGTCGAAGATTCTAGTTCTTGAAAATACTGATGCAAAACTTTAAAGGCATTTTTCAGATAACATAAGCGTTATCTTAATTAGACAATGAAAACAAACGATCAGGATTAAATCATTGATAAACTATTAGTTGCGAAAATTTGTTTGAGGTTTTGATAAATACATTCCAAAAACATTTGTTGGTTTAATGCGAAATTATGTATTCTTCAGTTCTTTTGTTAGAGAGTTCACTTTTTGTGATTATGTTAATCCAAGGTACAGTAGAGTTATTCCTACCCGATTTTAGTATCTATCTTTCTGAATTACTATTTTACAGCTCAATATAAACGTTCGACGTATTTAAAATTTACTCTCCAGTTATTACACTTTGCATATCTTTTTAACGCCCTATATCTAACCTTACCGTTCAGTTTCCTTGTTCACATCTATTTGGGTGTCCTTACAATCTGGTAGGCAATTGCACTCTTCAATATGTTTTCTTTTGTACTCGTCAAATGTTTTGCCATTACATTGCCCTGAAAAGTTTAAATTAAAAAAAAATAAATAAGAAACCCAATAAATTCTTCTTTAAAATGAGCGGAAGGGAATAATATTAATTTTCAAGTTTAGTGCATTGTTTAATCTGTTGTGTCCTAACTAACTCTATGGCTAACGGAACACGCAAGCTGATCGTCTCATTAACAAACGTTCGCCATTGGATACTTTTCTGGGCAACATCAACCAAGTTTCCATCTTAAACATCTAGTTTCTAGTTCTAGCATTGTCATTTAAACGACTTCTTGGCTTTTCCAACGACCTCCAGCCCTCCGGTTTTACAGCAACAATAATATATAATCTTAGTTTTTTCCCATTCTAGCTACATGACCTGCCTATCTTAGCTGTCATAATTTCATTATTCTTATAATTTCCATACAGTATATGGAGTTCTTCATTATGCAGTCTTTTCCATTCTATGGTTACGTCGTCCCGTATATTTTTCTGAAGACCATTTTCTCAAGCACATGCATTTAGTGTTCATTTGTAAGGGTGGTACTTCAACTTTCGCAACCGTAAAACATTACCGTCTAGATAACCCTTCTGTATATTTTCTGTTTCAACTTTCTTCATATTCATAGTGAGCCATGATTTTCTGGACTGATTAAAAGCACGAATTATCCTATTCAAAGTGATACTTTTGTTCTTCCGTCACCTTGTGCTTGCTTGTTGCATCTGCTCCCAAAGAATTAAAATAATTTATTTCCCTCATTTTTAATAATTAAGTCGTAACTGTCTACTTCCTACAACGTCCGTGTTTAGCCTTGTTATCATATACTTCGTTTTGTCTACGTTCACTTGTAGACCTATCTCATCCTAAATTTCTACTAAATCATCGGCATCTATATCGTCCCCTATTATATTTACGTCATATCCGTATACAAACAGCCGGTTGAAGTTATTGAAGGTTAGTCCTTCTTGTTCTCCTTTATTTTAAGAATCGCATATTCTAATGGAAAGTTAAAGACTAGTGGTGACGAGGCAACACGTCAAGGTAAAGTTTGGTCCAGCAAGTATATTTTTTTTCTAAATCCACATCGGTGATCTACTTTAGTGTTCTACAATTCGAATAAATTTCTCTCTGTAATTGCAGGAACGGTGTTTTTCAACGACTCAGAGTGCCTCAAATTGTGCACTCCTTACTTTAGTAATGAAGTATGTATCACGTGTTTTCAACGTTTATCAATTTACCCAAGACGACCCAAAATCTCTAAAATATCATATTTCGCATAACTATTGTTATCGAAACTCGCAAGAGCAATTATCAGATTAATAAACAGGTAGAGTCATAGTCTGTGTGCTGTAGACTAACATCTGGAGACTAACATCTAGTCCGAACGGGGGTTCTGAGGGAACCTACTTATTGTCGAAAAGAACTAGTTGCAAGACCCATATATTTATCGTCCATCTATGTATTATGTGTATCTATGTAAACTCGCATCGTCCATCTATTGTCCATCTATGTAAACTCGCACGAAATTCTTCAAACTTTGTAAATATTGTTCATTCCTGAGTTCTTCGCATTTTGCATTATCTTGAGAAACATGCCATAATCACTTACGGTATAAGTAAAATATTCTTTTTCTTCTAACACACAAACATACATATATATTCATACACACACACACACACATACACTCACATACATACATTCACAAACACACACATATTTGTATATACACACAATTAAACAATTGTGCGCAGACAGCCATGATGTTGTAAATATATTAGGACTGTAAGTTACTTTACATCGATATATTACATTTCACTCTCGGCTTTGAAAAGACAAACTACTTTTTCAACGAGTTTCATTGTAGTATAACACATGGAAGTTTACGATATAGGATGAGCACTATGTAATTCGAAACCAAATTAATGAGGACAGTAACACATATGAGTTTGAACTTTATACCCTAAAATTGATTAGAAGAGGCTGTTGAGAGCCTACTGGCGTGGTCAAAGCCACTTCGTATTTCGGCGTAACGAGTTAGGCTTTTGCAGTTTATTCGCGAAGACAATCGCTACATATATGTTTATTTGCATATTTAGTCAAGGTACAAAACAAGAAAGTAACAGTAATGAAAAACAAGTATAATATTAGTTTCGGGTGAAATGTATTGCATAAGGAATGAAAACAGAAAGACAGTTGAAATTAAACTTAATTTTTGTGACGATTTTGCATATATAAGTATTTTACTTGGCTTTTATATCATGCATTTTGATAAGAGATATTTGAATCAGGTGTTATTTTATAGTTGGGAAGTTTAAGACGGTTATGCCTGGGGTCTTTTTTAGCTTACGAGAGCGTATTATTTTATTGTCGTTAGAAAGTTGAAAACATTATCAAAGGGACGTTATTCAGTGGGGGCCCTTTTAGCAAAATGGAAAGTTGCGGAGGTTGTTGAAGTCAAGACACCGTGGACTACGTTCCAAGGTTTCATTTTTCTTTATGTAACTGATTTCGAAAATTTAAAAGAGAATTGATTGTACAACCTTTAATGTCCTGCAATTTTTGTGTGCTAGATTCTGCTGTACATGGAGTTGTTTGGGTCACTTCAAACCGACGTAATTCACATTCGTCAATGGCACGCAGCACGCTATAAACAATGGTTTTAAGAAAAACCCAGGAACGTTTGCAAATACATAAAGCGTTTCTACACACAGTGAGATAAGTGCCTCAACAGGTGCAACGACTATTCATAACTCAGTCAAGCTTGGTATGCTTAACAACTTGTGGCTGCGTCCCTGAATTTTCTAAATTATCAGGGGCAAATGCTTTTGTCAGCTACAACTTCACCATACATCAAATGTCGAGGCCGGATACTGACGCATTATTGCTTTTATCGAACTAAAAAAAATAAACGTATGATGTACTGCTTATTGGTCTCTATCTCACAGACACGATAGGTGTAGCCAGATGGCTTCACTTACTACAAAAGTAATGTTTGTATTTAGCTTTCTGAGCTATAAAATAATGACTGGAGAGGACATTTGTAACGATCTGGTATTACTGTTCAACTGCAGCACCTTCGGAATGCTAGTGGACGAATTTTGAATGTGCCTTCATTCTAGCAGTGAAAATGATCGTGTTTAGAACTTCCGTAACGAGATTCTAATCAGCAGGAAATGGTAGTTAACATTGTGATTCATGAGTATATGTTGGTCTGTAATCATTATAGAAACAAGGATGAATTTGCTTTCCGTAATATGAAAAGAAAGTGCATGTATTGTACTTGAATTTGTGATATTTTGGAGTATTGTATAAAGAAAGTTGTTATTGTGATATTTTGGAAGAACTGTAATGGTTGTTCTGAGTTGCAAGATGGAATGTTAAAATGGTAGTGAGTAGCCTTCAACGTAAATAGAAGTACAAAGGGTTGATAAAAAGGCTTTCAAGTAAGAAACCAAAATGGAACGTTTAAATAACGATGTAAATCCTGAAATTAATTCATAAAATTTGGGAATATTTTAAGGTAAGTCAAGACTAATCAAACTTAATTTTTCCTTTGAACAGATAAAAGTCCAATTAGAGATCGCGAAACGAAGTCTAATTGAAATTTTCTGCGGTTTTAAAATTGAATAATAGTTTTCAGGAAAATAAACACGCATGAGTGATTGAAAATTTAAAGTAAAATCGAAAGCAAAGTAAATTCCGTTCAGAGTATTAATGCTGCAAGTACTGATTCTAATGAAAGCAGGTCTAAATAAATTCGATAAAGTTTGCTGTGAAGCTGAAAGAATAAATGTGTAAAGCAATATTTGATTTAATGGTTTAAGTGTTGGTCTAAATCACTAGGTGATGTAATTCCACGTAAAAGTTCTTTGACTGAATAGGTGAGTTTTCGGTAACCTGGTTGTTTTGAGTCAGGTTACGTGTCTTGCAATAGATTCCTGTTAAGGTATCAATTTGAGTAAATGGCAATCTTCTTGAGTTAATGAAGATAAGAGTTGGATTAGATTTGGGAGACAGGTACACATTCAAGTTAAGGATTGTGTACTGGTTTATCGGTTGACAAAGTGGGTAGCGTTGGTGCAAGGATCTTCGGAAAATGCAACGTTGGTTTACTGATTTGTATATATATCCTTCTACCCGAAACACCGGTCTGAGAGACCGACGGGAATTTTAAAATGATGAGTTGGCAACACTGTTAATGTTGTGACTACCCGCCTCTCAGTACCTTCGTACAAAACCTTTGTACATAATTTTCAGGTGTCGACACTCAGTTGTCAGCTGGTAGTCTTGTGAATGACATATGTTTTTAAAACATACTGGTCTTTGATACCGGATGCTTCGCGTAACGTGTTCTTCGTTCAGGCTTTAGATGTCCTGTGTTTCCTGTTGTGTATGTCTTTTCATTGTTAGAGAGAACAAATATACGAATAATATTGGCACCATTTTATTCTTAGTTTGCTGGCTAAAGTGGATAAATTATGGATAAACCTTCAGGAAGTCGATCCTCAGTAATAGTCGGTAAGAGTGGTTTCAATTTTGAGGCAAGGATCAAGGAATTAGTGTGGGCAAGCGGAGATTCAGAAGACGCATTTGAAGACGTCATATGTAGTGACGATTTGGATAACGATCCTGATTTTGTTATTAGCGAACAACAGGACATTGAAACGCAAGCTGAAATATCTTGCCTCGAAGAAGGAAGTTCGGATTGTGAAGACGACAATGAATTGCTAGATTCTGAAACAGATTTTTTTGTGCATGTTGAAAGTGTTGAACAGTACTTTTATGGACAAAATAATTATAAGTGGGAAAGGAAGGCGCCACCGAAAGCACGAAGAACACCAACCCATAACATTGTGAAAAATCGCTTCCCTCGACTAACTGTAAAGGGACAACGATTGGTAGAACCAACCTGTAAGGACATATGGGAGACTTTCTTTGATAAAAAAAAGATCTATGAAATCATTCTACGCACAAATGAAAAAAAGTTACAGTCGAGTAGAAGCACGTTACAAAACATTTCTCATGCATCCAACTACAGGACCACAGATCCAACTAAAATCATGATGCAAAAGCACTAGTTCTGTTTTTAGTTTCATTTCTTTTCATTTTTACAATATATTTTTACGTTAAATCGTTATACATGCTAAAAGGTGTAAGAGACAGGATATTTCCCATTATGTAGTATCGGGGGATATTTCGCGTAGAGGGTGAAAGTGGGTGATACCGAGTAAGTGAAAGTGGGTCGGTTGAGTGTGCGTGGATTATTGTTAGCGGTTGAATAGTGTTGATCGTATTGTTAGTAGTGTGCTAGATATCACTTAGATTATATCGTTGCTTCGTATTTTGTGATGGTTGTTAGTTATTTGAATTTTTGAAGTCATGTTAGGTTGTGACGTTAGTTTGCGTCCAAAGTTTTGTGAAACTGAGGATAATATAGTATTGTAAGTGTAAATAAGTTTGAGTTGAAAGTTTAATTAAATTCAATAAATAAATAAAAACGTGAAATGCGATAATTTGGCGAGTTCGTGAAAATATTAAAGGTAACGTTTCGCATGAATGTCTTCACGGATTATAGTATTTAATTTGTATTTAAAAATACTAAATTTATTTTAATTCTTTTGGTAACATCTAATTAACTTGTATAATTAATATTGGAAGCCCTCAGTTCATTATTTTGAGATAAAAGTTAAAAATATTGTCCCCCAACCCCCGAAAAGGCTTACAATAGAAATTTGGTCAGTTGAGTTTAAAAATTGAGTTTTTCGACAGTGGAAGTTTTGTGTACATTCTCAAATTATAAGCATCTTAACTTTCAATTAATTTAAATAAATTTTGTCACGAAATTTTGAATTTAAAAGAAAATTCCAGAATACTAAATTTACCTTGAAATGTGAAGATAACTTATTTCTTTGTATTATTAATTTTGCTTTTATTAAAAGAAAGTATTTTGAAGTATATTTTTTTTCAAAATCCTCGATTTCTATAAAAAAAATATTGAGTGAATTAAAAAATTGTATGTTTTTGAACTTTGATCATTTATACCTATGATTTTGTAGTTAATTGGTTTTGATGTTATGTGCTAATGATTGATATTCAGAACCAGGAATGTTTATTGATTCATTTTATTGTAAATTATTCAGAAAGTCTTTAAGACTCTGGATTTATGAAACCATGGAAATATTGTAATATCGGGATTAGGTGAAATTGGGTATTGTGAAATAAACTAATTGGAATCAAAATTTCAGGTTTTTGTTTCGTTTTTTTTCTTAAGCCGCTTGTTTCGGTAAGACTATTGATCCAACAGGCATTTGTAGGCTCCATTGAAATTGAGTTGTCTCTTGACACAGTAGGAGTTAACGTAAGGGAACCTACACAGGCTATCTCTCACTGCTCGTCTGTACTAGCTATCTGTGCATGTGGCTACTCTAGTGTTTCCCGATAACTTGGATATCGATTCACGTTACTTGGGATTCGTCTTTGTGGTTCGTTCTCCACTAAAATACGACATGTCAAAACGGGCAGAAATTTTACATTTACCCAATGCGTAAATCCAAGGATATTACTTTCATCCTATGCTGTCGTCTGCAGATTGATGATTATATCTCGGTCTGAGCCAAGGTTACTTAAAACTCTTCAATGAAATTCAATCCCAATGATTATGCTCCTACGATTTTCTTGGTGGCAAGTGAAAGTGATATCTTAAACTTGAATAAGATAATACATTTTATCACGTAACACCACGTTAGAGGTTATAACGTTATATTTGTTTGCTTTGAGTTACTCTTTTTTTACAATTATTTTTCTATAGTTTCTCTTTTCTTTCATTCCTTGCGGCGGATTGATTTTGTGTAAAGAGAGTATCTTTTTTTTTTTATTTTTAGAACACACTCAATAATAGGTCCACGTACCAGCTCCAGCCCTATCTTTAACCACCTATCATTTGATGACCTTCCCGCTTAACTATTAACATTAATTATTTTTATCTAAGATATAATTTATTACGTCTATCTTTCTACACTTTGTTTTCTGACCTTTTGTTTAAAACCTATTCTTTTAATTTGCTGAGAAGAAAGACAGATAGAAAGAAAGAAAGAAAGAAAGAAAGAAAGAAAGAAAGATAGATAGAAAGAAAGAAAGAAATAAAGAAAGAAAGAAAGAAAGAAAGAAAGAAAGGAAGGAAGAAAGAAAGAAAGAAAGAGAGAGAGAGAGAGAGAGAACTGTTTTATCTTATATTTAATGGTAGTTCGCACACATACTATTTTCCTTGCTGTACATATTTCATTTGTTAGTTTTTGTGGGTTCTATTGTTTTCTTAGTGTATTCTGGGGAGATCGTAATGTATGTCCAGCCAGCGACCGAAAATGTAGCTATGAACGTTTTAAAATTGATAACAATTTTACACAGTATTTTCGTCAAATTCTCTGCAGAAATGTAAAATGTATTTATGAGCGTGTAAGTTAAATATATGGCGTAAACGCGTATATCCCTGAGTTTCAACTGGAAGAACAGACGTGTTTTGGAAGACGATTTTCCTTTCATCTCAAGTGACCTGGATGGGATTCTCACAGACCATTTTTCCAGGAGTGAAAATTGATTAATGTAGCGCTAGAGTTCGTTTGTTTCAGTCGCCGATACTGTGCACAAATAAATGATTCACTGGACGATTGATTATTGCGGGATATTTATCAAAATTGAAGATGAAATATCAGTATAGTGTGAAATATCTTCATGTTCAATAGTCACTTACCACTGAATCACAAGTTTTCCACCTTAATGTTTTTTTTTTTAAATTTACAAGACGAATAACCTAAATTAATTATTTACAGTATTAATAATATTCTGCTAATAAATTTTTTGATTGAAATCACCTGAGTATAAATTTGTTTGCTTTTATTAATGTAAATAATAATATATGTTCAAATACAAATTTCTATAATCTGAGAATTTAATGAAAGAGTGATAAATACAATCTTCTGCTTCTAAAGAACTCACAACTTTCAACTTTTCTATCGTTCAAAGTGACAAGATTCTGTGTTTTCAAATTTCTTTCACCTATGATTCGTCAATTACAATATTAGTATCTCAATAAGTATTGGGTTTTGTAAACGTGTAAAATTACGACATAACGTTCAACTTGCAATTGAAATAATCCAAACTAAACAAACTGCCGTGAATTTATTAGCTTTTTAAAATTATAAGGCTTTCTCCTGTGGTGAGAATTATTAGGTTTCTCTCCTCTGACACAAACTTGTAGAATTACACAATTAGTGTTACTCCCCTGCAGGTGATACGCGTAAAAATAATGAACACATTTTAGATTTCTCCTGTATGTGTAACTCACTGTGAATAATACAAAAGTATTGTTCGTTTATGTAGCAGTCTGAATCATTAACAACTTGACATACATGAATATCTCCCTACGAATCAGCTTTTACTAAACTGAACGTAGACTTCCTTCTCAGCTTCGAGGATAAAACTTATATGAAAAGTTGCTGGTGATGCGTGTTCTCGTACACAGGTGTAAAAGTAATAGGATAATAAAATGGTATGAGTTCGTAAACATAATTCAACGTTAAAACACTTTTATAGATCTGTAAGTCACTATTGGCTAATAACTGAATGATACTTAGGTACGATCAGCGCTTGGGTTCTTCAAAACTACTTACTTTGAATGAAGCGAGAACTACTTTCTTACTAGAAATAACATTCTTAAAGTATTTTTACTAAACCTGGTCATACGTTTTCGCGTTCAATTCAGAATATATTGTACTTCAATGTTGTTGTTTTTTCGGAGAAATTCACGTTTAATATTCTCTGCTACTGAAAAACTTCTGCAGTGCTAAAACATTTACTGAAACTCTGTATGCGGAACAGTTATCACAAAATTTTTGATCAGCATAAAAGGTTCTATTCTATCTGTTCTGATTCAATGGATAACTACATTAACTAGGACAGTTCTAACGAGGCTCTATTTTATAACTCCTGAACTGCTACTTTTAATGTCCTACCAACACGAGACTGAACTAAAATGGCATGAACCCTCAATAATTCCTGGACTACTGCTAACTGATCTCAAAAATATTAAAACAATGTCCTCAAAAATATATGAACGAACTAATGACAACAGGTAATGGACTCCAATATTCTCACACAACTTGCTAGAACCTAAAATACCTTCAACCAAGAATACTGACGGACGTTCATCGTATTTACTCAACTCAGAGGCTGCAGTGCATCAACGTATCCTAACCCTAAAATCTCCTATAAGCGGCTGATGTAGTGGGGCCTCACCGTACTTCAGGGATAAATATCGAAAGCGTTTATTTAGCAGCCTGCAATACAACTCCTCAAGCCGTTTACCAAAAGGAAATTAGGTTCATAGGGGATTATTCACATTTCCCATTGAAGTTTCACACCTAACTCCACCAGTACTATACATTCTGGTGGTAAAATTTCTGCAAGTGACTTAGTGCCCATTGTTCTTCTGCTGGTACAGGAAACAATAATGACTGGATATCATCGCTGTAGGACTCTTCTTATTATTAACATATACTTTACAACATTTTATTTATGCAGAGTTGCCCTCAATACTACTGAAATACAATTACTTCCGAAATAATAACATTGCTAAATAGTCGGAATAAAAAAGATTTTGCTCGCAACGTACGATTTTGTTCCAATTGCGCTGTTTATCAATTGCAGATCTCTTCTGTAGAGCATACTGAATTTGACAATTTATATCGTTGAAGCAAACTATTCCTATTATCAGGTATAGTCAAAGACAAAAGTATGCAGAACTCCATTGATTAAAACTATTGCCATTGATTACAGCTATTGCCATTGATTAAAGCTATTGCCATTGATTATAGATATTAAATATACATGTAGCATCTGTCAAGTTATATATTAAATTAACATTTAAATTATTTCTATAAATTTCAATTTATACAAAGACGTAAATTATTTATTTATCAATTTTAGTGCTTATTGATTTTATATATATTGGTGAGATATTAATTTATTTTTTATTGAATGATATGAATTATTTTAGCATATACTGTAAAGTAAAAAATTACGGAGACATGGATGTTCTGCGCATAAAAGTGGCTCACGCCATGAACCGATTTAGAGAACTATTCCTCTTGTCCTTCCTCTCGTCCTGTCTTCTCGAAGGATATCGAATGAGTTTTATTTTAATTACTTATTAGTGTCTTTATTCTCAAATATTTTCGGGTAAATTTTAGTTGATGTACTTCATTATAACCATTATGATTTGTGGGTCTTGTACTTAAAAATTGGTTAGGTTAGGTTTCGTTCCTTACTGCTGTTCGTTACTTGAGTATGGATAGCAAAGTAAATCCCTTGAACAGAGTTGAAGTAAATTTTTTCTTGTGATTTTTTTGTCATTTATAGAGCCCTATTTGAGAACATGAGATCGAGACAAAGTTCGATGCACAGCAAGAATTCTATCCATTGTGATTGACAGTCGCCTTTTATATAAATTGGTTTTATTTTTCAATTTTAAATGTAAATCCTTTGTACATTTATTATTTTTAAAGTTTCTTTTTGTGGTAACGACATAACCTGAGGATTGATACTAAAGAATGGCAGATCTGTGATATAAATTGGAAGTTGAAAATGGAATGTATGATTAATATGAAATCGTACTGCAAATTACTTTCAACACCAGAAGTCTAAAATGTGTGAAAGTGTTCACTATCTAGGCATAGTGATTCTAAAGTGTTGACAATTTCCTGATCAATTGAAATTTTATACTGAAAGGAGCTACTAATGACTTTTCTTTGATCAGCTCCAATGTATACACTTTAAACTCTAAATATTTGCTAAAATTATTGTGTGTGAATGTCGAAATCTGTATGAATTTTCACTATTGTTAAGGCTGTAGCTCAATGTAAAAGAACATGGCAACTAGTGTTCAGCCAAACAATCCTTTTGTAAATCATATATAGATCTTGGAAACGATTTTTATTGAATAAACGTGTACAAACCGGAATCACTACGGAATCGGCTACATTAATTTTTCGTTAGAAATATTTGTATTTTGGTGCTAGTGCACAAACTTACAGTAGCATTCATTTGAAGTGTAAAAGGTATTCCACCGCACTTTTGGCGTAGTATTTTAATAATTGAAAATTTTAACACGAAACAAATTTTGTTTCTGAGAGATAAATTTAAATTAAGTTTATTCTTTTTTTCATTTTTGCATTCGATGAACAGTAATATAACATGTTTTCGTTTAAATAGGGCGATTAAATTTTATTATTAAGTTGCAAGTTTTTCTTTTCGTTTTTTTTAAAATCTGAGACAAGTAGCAGATGCTGAGTCTCGGTCGGGTGGAGGTTTCCCCCCGGTGCTACAAAAGATGCTACCATTTTCTTTGAGTTTAATTTTCTTCAGGGCACACAGGTAAGGTGATATTGACGTACTGTTAATGATTTTGAATCCATGAACACCGAATGATAAAGAGTGAGGTTATAGGTTAGATGCGGTGGATGATAAATTCTGCGAGATTAGGGGCAGCCGTTATTCAGGGGTGAGTAGGCTCAGGTGTTACTGTAGTTTCGAGGTAGTTGAATATTTATATCAGTAGAATATTGTATACTGGTTTACTAGTTGGTTTGAATTTTTAGCTGCTCTTATTTAACCGTAAGTTTTGATTGAAGAATTAATTTCGCTGAGCATTAGAAATGTTCTTCACGCCGTAGTATGTTCTACACTACCCAGTAGTATAAGTCTAAATAAGTTGATGCATGCTGGGAATGTCTACGCCTCTCAAGTTTTAGCACTCCCTTTTATTTGACGAACCAGCTAGTATTTGTTAAGTGGACTGCGCCTGTGTCCATGCAGGACACGTTACATTTATGGCAACCCAGTCAGCGATAGATAGTGGAAGTTGCCTGGGGTGTTACAATCATACATGTAGTCAGAAATAGGTGTGCTTTAACTCACCAATCAAAAACACCTCCTTTGCTGAATTCAACTAACTGATCTCTGTACATGTCCAAGATGTTTCTATCATATATTTTCTTATTAGAAAATAGTCTAGTGACGTTTCGTCCAAAGACATTTTGTCCAGGGACATTTAGTCCATACACTTTTCGTCCGTTGACATTTCGTTCACAAGTAAATTCGTTTATTGAGCATGTCATCATACCTCGAAGCCCCAAAATTAACTGAATTTAAATAATTGTATTATTGGCGTTTCAGAACTATGTGCTTTACTTTCCGAAGCTAACTTCTGACTTTGAAACAATTAAACATGTTTCTATAAACATAGGCGAAATTCAGCGTCATTTTGTAGATACATCGTTTCTAACTTGAGTCCAAAATCGACGCCTAACAATAAGAAGAAAATTAATAATTATCAATAAATCAGAAACGCTGTATTGAATGAAAATTTTGTAACAACATGATGGAGATCAAGAGTAAAAATACCGCGTGAACGGGTTGTCAGTGTTTCCAAATTGATTTTTTTTTCAAAAAACATTACTTCGTATTATTGGCATTTGGTATCTTCTAGTGATGGTAAACAACTTACGTAAACACAGTAATTAGTGTTGCAAATTATTAATAAGACAACGATTTTCGCGATCTTATACAAAGTACATGCGATTTTATACAAACTACATATTTTCCTAGGTCATTTCATCAAGCGTATTTTCCACAGTATGCAACTCTGCAGTATATGCTTTACGTATGTTGTGTATCATCATTAGAAGATGCCAAATACACAATAATACTACGTAGTGTTACCTAGTTGGCAAATAAACGCTCTAACCTAGTTGGCAACATTAACAACCCATTGATACTGTATTTTCACTCCTGATATCCATCGTGTTGTTACAAACAAATTTACACAAACTAAATTGTCATCAATGCTGCGTTTCTGATTTATTTAAAACTAGCTAAGGCACCCGCCAGTTGGTGGACAGACAGCGTCCTTAACTTGGTGAGTTTTGGGGTGCTGCACTCCCTTTATCGTAACCAGGCTCATGGGGCAGATCTGCTACAGCTGTTACTACTACCACCACCACAACAACAACAACAAAAACTCCTAATATTACTACTACTACTACTAATACTACAATGTTTTAAAACATTAAATCTAAATATATTTATTACCAACAATCCAAATTTAAATTTACAAAATATCGCCTTTTAACTTCTGCTTCAACATATCTTCTTGGCCCCGCGATATCTAACGAAGCTCTTCGCAGTCTATTGAACGAGAACATTTCTAAACTCGAATTTTAATTTTCCCTTCTCTCTTTGATCTCCGCACATTCAGCTCTTTATCTCCCTCACCCCTATTTTCTTATCCTCCGTTTAATGTTTTTCTTGCGAATGTAAAGAGCCTCCAATGTGTGGAAAGTGTTCCAATAATCGAACAACAAAAAATTGTACACATTTCTAAAATCCACCGAAATGCCATCAATGTCTGCAATAACATCCCACATACTCACACAAATGCAAAGAAGAGCCTGAAGATACACCAGAAAACAATCTGTCTGTCGCTCCTACCCGAACCTGATTACGCAGCGGAACAACAGCATCCAGAGCTTCGACTTCCCACAGTTGAACAGCATATACAGTTTATGGCCATTACATTCTTT